>PVIY010023687.1:0-39044 GCA_004026745.1 Myrmecophaga tridactyla | reverse complement strand
TTGGGAGTGTCATTCTGATTATGGGAATCAGAGTCCTTAGTGTCTCTGAGTCCAGTCAGAGTAGAAAACCATTCATAAAAACCCATTTTTAATATTCTGTTTCTTAAGAACCACTCCCGGTACCAAGATGTATTAGTTAGGGTTCTCTAGAGAAACAGAATCAACAGGGAACACTTGCAAATATAAAATTTATAAAAGTATCTCACGTGACCACAAGAACGCAGAGTCCAAAATCCACAGGGCAGGCTGCGAAGCCGACGACTCCGATGGAAGGTCTGGATGAACTCCACAGGAGAGGCTCACCAGCCGAAGCAGGAATGGGGCCTGTCTCCTCTGAGTTCTCCTTAAAAGGCTCCCCATGATTAGATTTAGCATCACTAATTGCAGAAGATACTCCCCTTTGGTTGATTACAAATGGAATCAGCTGTGGATGCAGCTGACGTGATCATGACCTAATCCTATGAAATGTCCTCATTGCAACAGACAGACCAGCGCTTGCCCAATCAGCTAAACAGGTACCACAACTTGGCCAAGTTGACACGTGTCCCTAACCATGACATTGCTTTTCTCTTAGTTTTCAGAACTCTCTCCCTTTCTCTGGTGTTCAACAGTTTGAGTACTATGTCTGGCCATGGTACACTTTGAGTTGATTCTGTTTGTAGTTTGTTGGGATTCTTGAATGTGTATACTCATGTTTTTATTACATTTGGGAACTTAAGTGTCATTATTTCTTTGATTATACCTTTGCTCCTTTCTCTCTTTTGCCTCCTTCTGAAACTCCCATAATGTGTTTATTAGCATATTTGATTTTGTTCCATACATCGCATAGGCACTATTTACTTTTGTTTCCCATTATTTTTCTTTCTGCTCCTCAGCATGAATCATTCCAATTGTCTTATCTTGAGTTCATTGTTTCTTTCTTCTACCAGCTCCAATGTGCTATTGAAACCCTCTAGGGGATTTTCATTTCAAGGATTGTGTTCTTCAAGCCCAATATTTCTGTTTGATTCCTTTTCAAAATTTCTGTCTCTTAATTAGGATTCTCATATTGTTCATTCATTGCTCTCCTGATATTCTTTAGTTATTTTCATGTGTTTTCTTTTATTTTCTTGTGTATTATGGGGAATCATTTTTTAAACATGTCACTATCTCATGATTGCCTTACTCTGGAGAATTCTCAAAGGAGCTGGCCAAAAGGACCAGAAGGTTCTTCTTTTCAGCTATACATGAGAGAACATTTGAGGTCAGTCATCCAGGATGAGTTGTCAATAAATACCAAAGCAGAGGGGCTGAGGAGCTGTAAAGGAGCAACCAGGTTTCATGTGAAGATGCTCAGAAAAGAAGACATACAACAGTGGAGAGGCACAGAGTAATAATTTTGTGGCAGTTTTATAAATGTACTTAATAGCAGATGAGGCCAGGGAGCCTACAGTTTGAAGATAATTAGGAGTTATGCCAGCCAAGTACTTGTGGGAATACTATCTGCACAGAGCTTAGCGACTCTCTCAAAGAATGTGAAGATCTCTATGAAAACAATCCTACTGGCCAGGAATCCAGATATGTACTTTCTTTACTCTTTCTACTGTCTCCAGATTAATGAATAATGTTAAGGCCTTCCTGAAACTAGTAGAAAAGTATAGTGCAAAATAATAATTTTAACATAAAAAATATGAATCAGAATAGCATTAAGTGAGAAAACACTCTGTAGGTGATGGACATTTTCTAAGGAAGAGTTAAAAGTCTTTGATTAAGAAGTTGTTAATATATGGTCCTGAGAGAAAGTGACTTTAGATTGAAGTTGTTAATATATGGTCCTGAAAGAAAGTGACTTTAGATTGCATGTAGGAAAGTCATTTTAGATCATGACTTTTTGTAAAGAGTCAGAAGATGACTGGGAATGGTACATAAGAGGGAACTGAATTCTGGAAAGTGATAAAAACCAAGGCCATTGTATTCCTCATGGAAACAGTCTTGGCGTAGAAAGTTTCTCATTCTCTACTTTATCCTTGCATCATTAAAATAAAAATTTACACAATTGGATGCAGGCTTGAAACTATTTTATTAAGATTGTTGCTAGAAAATGAGTGGTTTATTATCAAACTCTGACAACCTATAATTTTTTAATCATACATGGAATACAATATTTCCTAAGGAAGATAGCTTGGAATTATATGAAAAAAAGATGAAGATAAGGAAGGAAGAGTATTTTGTCTAACACAGTGTTCTAGTTTGCTAGCTGTGGGAATGCAATATACCAGAAAAGAAAGGCTTTTAAAAAGGGGAATTTAATAAGTTGCTAGTTTACAGTTCTAAGGCCAAGAAAATGTCCCAGTTAAAGCAAGTCTATAGAAATGTCCAATCTAAAGCATCCAGGAAAAGATACTTTGATTCAAAAAGGCTGATGAAGTTCAGGGTTTCTCTCTCAAGTGGAAAGGCACATGGTAAACACAGAGTCATCTACTAGCTTTCTCACCTGGCTTCCTGTTTCATGAAGCTCCCTGGCAGGTATTTTTCTTCTTCATCTCCAAAAGTCACTAGCTTGTGGACTCTTTGCTTCTTGTGGCTATGTTATTCTCTGCTTTCTCAGAAATCTCTTGTCGTTCTCTTTTATAAGAGTCCAGTAAACTAATCAAGACCCACCTGGATCCAACTTAACAACCACTCTTGATTGAGTTAATCACCAGGGAGATGATCTAACAACAGTTTCAAATATACAGCACTGAATAGGGATTAGAAGAAATGGCTGCTGTACAAAATGGTATTAGGATTAAAACATGGCTTTTATGGATACCTATATCTTTTCAAACTAGCACACTCAGACAAGGAATCTTCTATTAAGCATCTTCTGATTTAAATGTGGAAATGAATATGTGAGCAGAAAAAATACAATTAAAATGAAGCTTACCATTTGAGTTGGATATCACCTTCAATATTTATGAACAGGCATTTCAAAATACAAAATATTTTTTGTATAACTGTCAATGCCATATGTAAGATTGAAATCAAAGTCAGAAATTTCTGTTAAGAAAAACAAAACAGAACCTTATACATCATATAACAGTATCTAAGCTCAGTTTACAGAGATTTCCTTTGTCTAATGCACATAAATGATTTGATACATGTGTCTGGTCTCAGTTGTTTTTCACATAGATCTATTCACCATTTTTTGGTGAATCGTTCCCAGATATTCCTCACAAATTCACTTCTCAAGCATTTTGTAGTGCTATGAAGTAAGAAAGAACTAAAAAAAAATCCCCGAAATGATGGGGTTATGTCAAAAGGACATGGAAGTAACTGAAAGAGCTCCTAAAGGGCAAAGTTGGAACAATTTGAGCAATAAAATACATAATATGGTGTTAGGTTATAATCCAAAGTACAAAATAAATATCCATGAGACCATACAGATATGGATAAATAATTGATCAAATAAATAAATGGGAATAATAGATAAATTTCCTATGCAAAAGAATTCCAAATAATTTATGCACATACATGCCTTCAGGGAGGTAGAGCATAATTCCACTTCCCTTAAGTGTAAATTGTACACAGTGACTTCCTTCCAAAAAGTAAGGTAAGAAAAAGGAGAAAAAAAGCAACATTTATAGTGGAGAAGCCTGATCACTACCTCAGTTAGGTGATCAAGGTCAACATCAGCACTAATAGATTATGTTGATAATATGGGTTCTTGGTATGATGTGATGAAGATGATGCTTTACCTCTATGGTCTTCCTCCTAATAACCAATAAATCCAGTCAAATCATGGGAAAAACATCAGACAAATCCCAGTTGAAGGATATTTACTAATTACCTTACCAGTACTCACAGAACTGTCAGGGTCATTGTTTTAGTCTGTCAAAGCTGCCAAAATGCAACACACCAGAGATGGATTGGCTTTAAATAAAAGGGGATTTAATTCATTAAAAATGCATAGTTCTTCAGAGGAAAGGCAGCTAACTTTCAACTGAGGTTCTTTCTTATGTGGGAAGGCACAGGGTGATCTCTTCTGGTCTTCTCTCCAGGCCTCTGGGTTCCAACAGCTTTCCCCAGGGTGATTCCTTTCTGTATCACCAAAGGCCTGGGCTGAGCTGCCAGTGCTGAGATGAGGTATGCCAAGCTGCTTGGGCTGTGCTATGTTGAAATCTCTTATTTCAGCACCAGCCAATTAAATCAAACATCCTTCATTGTAGCAGGCATGCCTCCTAGCCAACTGCAGATGTAATCAGCAACAGATGAGCATCACATGCCAGTGGCTCATGTCCACAGCAATAGAACGAGGCACCTTCACCTGGCCAAGTTGACACCTGAGCCTAACTACCACAGTCATAAAAAAAAAAAAGGAAAGTCTGAGAAGCTTCCACAGCCACAAGTAGCCTAAAGAGACACAACTAGTAAATGAAATGCGGAATCTGGATGGGATCCTGGAACAGAAAAAGTAAAAATGAAGGAAATCTGCATAAAGTATGGACTTTGGTTAATAATAATGTGTCAATATTGGTTCATTAGTGTACCAGATATATCAGAATAATCTAAGACATGATGATAGGGGAAACTGTATGCAAAGTAACATGGGAACTATCTGTACTAACAACAATTTTTCTGTAAATTTTAGACCTTTCCGAAATTAAAAGTTTTATTTAAAAAAATCCACTCCTTGCTCATTCTGAGACAGTGCAGCTTGAATAGAACTGAAGAGAGACCCAGTTTGCTTTGTGGGAAAGGCCTGGTCTAGGTGAGCATTGCTCCTTATGCAAACACTGAGATTGTTTCAGAGGGGACATGTAATCCAAATCAGTCCAATCAAAGCAATTCCTGAAGTGTTTTCTGGAGGGACTAAGAAAAGAATGTTCTTTTTTTCTACCAGATTTTGAACTGTGTGCATTTAGACATAGAGCTATTGACAGCCATCTTGCCAACATAAGGGTAGAACTTGACTCAGGACAGAATGAAAAAAAGAACTGAGATTTGGAAAGTATGAGGCTATTTCTTAACCACATTGTTTGTGTCTCTGTTGTAATCATTTTAAAACTATCTCTGTTTTCTTTCTTTTCCATTTGTATAAGCTAATAAAGCCCACCTCCCTTTTGCTTAAGCCAGTTTGAGATGTGACTCTTGCAGCCAATCACCAAAGGTCCTAATTGATATATTTGTAAGATAAAGCACAGACTTCAGGAATTCCAGGAAGCACAAAGCTTAAAAAAGGGTTGCCTTTGACAAACTTTTCAAAGCTTAAGCTATGGAAGAGAGTGGTCTGATTCAATCTTCAACATTTGCATAAAATACCATTGTACCATTTATTGCAGAGATTAAGTGTCTCCTTATGATTATGAGTCCATCAGAAGCAATAGAATACATATCCTCATTCATTCATTCATTTTTGCAAACATGTTTATTGAGTGCCTTTATGATGTAGTCTTCTAGGTGTGGGAAGTCAGCAGCTGTGAGCAAAACAAAGTCTCTGGTCTCACTAGTAGGAGAAGATGGACACTAAACAATAACAAATAAGAAAACAAATGAATCTGTTATAAGTGTGATGAGTATCATGGAGATAAATAATGAGAATAGAGGAGACCTGAGGGAGGGAGAGAGTGGTACAGATGGTTGAGGAAGGACAATTGCATTATAAGTCAAAGGAATTGTGTGCAGCCCTGAGTGAGTTGGAGCAGGACTTTTGGTGAACTCTAAAAACAGCCCTGAAGTCAAAATGACAAGGGTGGAATGAGTAAGTGGTGAAAGTGACAGGATATGCTGTCAGGCTTGTTAGCTTGGGTTCATCATTAGGAGATATTTATTTGTAGGGTGGGGATGTGGATATGTCATAAAATTAACAATTATTGAATCTGCTTACAGATTTCATCTTTTTGGTTGCTGTGTCTTTTCTTTCTTTAGGTCTTCATGTGTATACACATTTCTAGGATAAAGTGCATATGTCATTTCTACATTTTAAAATCTTCAGTTAAGGTTAACATGTAAAGTAAAATAAAAATAAAGCAAAGTAAAATTAACAAATTACATAGTGTTGTGAAATCACACAAAACACAAGCACCCCCTGATCCAATTATTTTAATAAATTTCCATTTTTTCTTGCTGCTTCTCTGGCCTTGCAGATATACTCACTAAGAAATGAAAATATAGAATAATTTAAATTGGCCAGTTCCTCACACTTGAATATCAGAGGTCAGGAAGCAAAATTTGATTATTTGGGTTTAACACCAAAATTTCCAAAATATATATATTTTAATTCTTATGAATTATTATATACAGGTCAACATGTTTTTAAAAGAAAAGCCTTCTACAGAAGCCTTCTACAGAACATTAAACACAGGCACATACATAGCAGCTAAATAATTCCGTCTTTCAGTGTTTCTATTTATTTATCACAAATTCTAGCCTTGACTTCTAAGAACTGCACTTTATCTTTTTCATTTTTTGTTTCAGTGACAAAGCTAATGACATTTTGTTAGTTGGAAGAAAGA
Organism: Myrmecophaga tridactyla; assembly: GCA_004026745.1. NCBI lineage: Eukaryota > Metazoa > Chordata > Mammalia > Pilosa > Myrmecophagidae > Myrmecophaga > Myrmecophaga tridactyla. Next base: position 32,571 of record PVIY010023687.1, on the reverse strand, counting down.
AAAATCCTTTATTGCATCTAATACTCTTTGTCATTTGATTTCAAAGCTCTCGTCCTGTTTCAGAAGAAGTTAAACAATAAAAACAAAACCTTTGATAAGACTAGCAGATAGGTCTAGGCCATCATCTATTGTGAGAGTCAGAGAAGTAAAACAGCTTTTACAAAGAATGCCTCTCCTTATACATTCAAATAAGCATATTTTAAGTAGTGAACTTGTGAGGGGCCATTTAATTATTCTAATGACACTATTCATTTTCAAAATATTTTTAAGCCTTTTATTTTTGGTTTTCAGTTGGCTTCAAAATCCTATTATAGGTCCTGTAAGAAAAGCGTTTGTCTCCATGTATCTGTTTATTTAACATATAAATGCCAAATACATCCTAAGAGCTTTCTAAATGTTAATTTACCTAATCTTCATAACAATATCATGAGGTAGGAAACAGGGTCATCTTAATATCATAGATGAAGAAACTGAAATATTGCCCACTGTTGCACACATAAATTCTGGATCTACATTGAAACAAAGAACCAGAATCAGTCAGCCTGCTTAATCACCACGGTATGTTATCTCACATCTAATTTTTATTTTAAAAGTATTTACCACATTTTTCACAAGACCTGGCATAAAATATCTCCGAATATCTTTTGTGTTTAATAAGAAGTGGTTTTTTCAATGGCTCTTCATAGATAAAGAAACATGAAACAAAACAAGAACTAAAATCCTGAAAGAACAAGTCCTCTGTGCACTTAATAAGGCAAGAAATGAGCAAATTCCTGGTATAAGTTTTCTGCTTAGCCTTTTGTTAATCCCAAGAACAGATCTAAACAGACCTTCCTTTTTTTTAACTTTCTGGTATACAATGTTTTACTGAGGCAAATGTAGCATTAATTTTCTTAACCACACAATTCAAAGGTATTATTCTTAAGTTTAAGATGTACTATGTCAGCACTGCACTGACTTTCACTAACTTGGGTGGGCCATTACTCAGTTGATATTGATGAATCTCTTCTAGTGCAATGATTTTATTGTGCTGTAATCAGCCCCAATGGAATCTCCTCCCTTAATTCTATCTCTTGGTAGACTATGGAAATAAGATAGCTAAGGAATTTTGTCCAATTCTAGGTTCAAAGAAAGCAGAGAGAAAGATTAAATATTTTATATAGATTTAAGTTTTGCATTGTGGTTTCTCCTACTCTTTCATTCTACAACTAACTAAGATTCAAAGACCTTTCTCAAAGCAAAGATTTCAATTCCTTTTGGTTTTATAGATGTTCATAGCCTAAATTAAATATATAATCATTTTTCATAAGAAAACATTTCTTACAGTGAGATCATTTATATGAAATTCTTGTCAGATAGTTTGTTGATGGTCAATTTCCTTCTAGAGGCAGTTTGGTACTTTCTCAAAACTCTGTGGGGTGACTTGTACCTCTGGCATATTTTCAGGTATAAATGACCATGACCTGCCACATCATGGAACTCTTCAATGATCTGGTAACATGGCGAATTACCCCAAATGCTTTATGCAGAATGTTTAGTCTTGGAAGTTGCTCTTATGCCTGCTGCTCAATTTAGAAGCTAAGCCACTGAGACCTTGAGAATAACATTCTAATAAAGAATCAGTGAATGCAAGGCTTTAGCTAATCAACTGTTGTCTTCTGTGGCAAAAATAAAATGACTTATGATCTGAAGTTATAACTGGGTCTAGGCAAAAGATCATGTGATAAACAGCCAGAGGTGTGGCTGTTACTTAAATCGTAAATTACAATCCCCAAAGCCCTGCTGTTCAAGGAAGAATGGGGCCTTGACCTAATGCTGACTGGTTATTCACACAAATGAACTTTGCAAGAATTTATTTACTGTTATTCCTTAATAAAAGTAGATTGTTTTCTAAAAGAAAAACACAATGAAATAGAATTTTGCCTCATCATTGAACTGTAACCCTCCTTAGGATGATGATTATGTCCATTTCATTCACCATTGGATACAGCGCTTAATGCAATGTCTGATTCATAAATGGAAGGTGTTCGATAAATATTTGTTGAACGAATAAAGGTTGCATTCTCACTATCCTAATCAAAATGCTTTTCCAGGCTGATAGGGACAATTGATACCCTCACAATGCTCTCATTATATTTCCAAAAAAAGATCCAGGTGGCCTCAGAGCTGGCAAAATAAGTGATTCAAAAAGCGATGATTAATCTCTATACCTTAAATTTTAATGAAATTTTAACATATTCGAGATATATAGCATATGCTCTTTTGGTATTCACTGAAACATTCAGAGACTAATAAAATAAGTGTGCTGTTTCTGTTTTTACAGATGATGAAATAGGCCCAGAAAGTTCGAGACAATGGCTCAAGGGTCATCCACAAAAGTCAAAAACCTAAGCGAGTAATTGAGCTTCTTCCTACAGAGTTCAGAAAGGTGTAAATCTGCCCTAACAGCATAAATTTTTTAATGACCTAGATTCATCTTTTTGCATCCAAATGAATCCACCATATTTGCATTTTTGTGATTGCAGAGGCAAGAGAAAATTCATGTTAGCTGGCAAGAATGACAAGCAAATGAATTAGCTTTTAAAATGTCTGTGAATTCACAAAAATTTCAGGAATTCCCTGAAATCTCAGAAGTTCACTGTCTTTGATTCTACTTCTACCAATTCTACATGTAGGTCTTTCATGACCTAAATTTGATGATCAATACAGATTTAATCTGTTCATTTATTCTTTTTCGATATTTTGAGTTGTGAAACATATTGATTTGCTCCTCAAAGAAACAGGTTGTCAAAATGAATGGTATTTGTGAAATGTATTTTGAAAAGCCCAATTAAAATTTATTGTTAGGCCTCCATAAATCTATTGTGCATAAAATAATGCTCTTTTTAGCAGGCCCCATTTCATTAACCTTTTCATAGAGACGGTGCTGGAGAAGTCACAGACATACTCACAGTGGCCATTTCCCAGCCCTCCCCTACCCTCTGCCTCCTCTTCTCTCATGAATCTATGTCTCAGTCTGTTTCCATTCCACAATCTGGGGAAGGTGTTAAATCTAAAGAAAAGGCCTGGCCGAACATTGAACCCAGAAACCAAGACAAGAAGACCCAGGTGCTGCCAAGACAGGAATCCTGAGGCACGGCCCCTTCCCCCAAGGGTGAATAAATATCAGACTCAACCAGCATAGATTGGTCTCTCTTCTCTGAGGCAAAGTGGAGTGTGCAGAGCTACCATCTACTGACCCTGACCCGAGAAGTTTGACCTCCCCAGGAGACCGGACATAATGGGATCTTTTCCTCTGCTCTTTTCAACCCTTTGTGCCTATAAGAAATAAAGTGGTCATCTGCTGAAACTTTTTGCTGTGCCCAGGTCTGTGTTTCTGCCAGGTATCATGTAGCAACTTGCTCCACAGGCAATGATCTCATTCAGAAATCTTATTTCTGCATTATGTGCTCATAACACATACTGATTCCTTCATACCTGAGGGGCAAAGGACCAATGTGCCGATAATGCAGTTTTGGATTGACCTTTCATGTTTGGATTATTAAGGAAGGTGGGGAAGGATGAAGAGAAAAGGGGGGATAACTTCACTAATACAGCAATTGATTTTTTCCATAACATTATTTTCTATTTTCTCTTATTTTTCCTTATGTAGGAAAGTTATTTAAAAGAAAAAAATGTGGCAGTAAATGAAAGTGTGGTACATAGTGGCATAGCGAGCCAGATATTAAAGAATGATACATATTTAAAAGGGCATAAAATACAAGTCTTTCTCCCTGTCTCTCTGTCTCTTTCTCACCTTCTTCCTTCCAGGTAGTGAGCTAAATCTCTTTATAACTTAAGCACAGTGGAAGTCAATTCTTCCATCATTCTTCTATGCCAGATATAAATCTTGGATATCCAACACTCTACCTTTTTGGAAAGGCCATAAAATTCCTGATTCTGTTGCATTTGTCCTACAAAAAGCAAAACCCTCCACAGATTAAAGGTAAAATCCCTTTGACCACTGTCACACAAAATGTTCTAGACAGCCACGAAAGACTTTTAATCTCCTTTTCCTCTATCTTAAATGTCTTTATGTTTCCACAACTTTCATTGAGTATATAAGAAGGGAAGGGTCTGTAAATGCAATGAATGCAGGGGTATGCCATGCTCTCTGCACCTGCAAACCTCTGACTGACCCTTGAAGCTGGAGACGTTTAGTTACCTTATGTAAATTGACCCTTCCAGGGAATCTGAAACCTTTGAGTAGGTTAAAAAAATCTGTAGGCTACTACTTCTTTTCTTTAGGATGAAGTCAGCCAGGCTTCTAATTCTAGTTTGACTTTGTAGAGCATGTCCACTGAAAGGGCTTTTCACTGACTATGAGTAGGAGCTTGCCTAAGGCATTTCTAATTATTGCAGCCCTGTTGTATCTGCATACAATTGGCCATATTTCTGTTCTTTGTAAGATTTGAGATCTACGGAAACAAAAGATTGTCATGCCATGTCTTCCATCCACCCAGGGATAGATTTCCTTTCTTGTGCTTGTTCTCTCTTGTAAAGACTATGCTACTGGTTCTCAGATTCCCTCTGAGGTCAGTTAGCAAATTCCTTAAGCGATATTCCTCTCTGACAAGGATTGCTCATCTCCCTGGGTCTTTTCTGAATGTTCTATCTCACTTGTTTGCCAGATCTCAGCCATTATTGACCAAGTCCTGGGAAGATAACACACAAAATATAACCACTGTGATTGCATAAATACTTTAATCATACACTAAAGTCAAACATTTCTATCTCTGTTGCAAGCATCAGCTAGGATTCATTTTGAAATTGTTTGAAAACAAGTCACATTTGTTTGAGTAAGTATATACTTAATTTAGGCAATATACATCTTCAAATTCTTCCATAAAGCTTTTTAAAAACCATTACAAACGATATTACAGTGAAATCTAAATTCTGTCACTTAACCACAGAAGTACCCTGGTTTAATAAATCATGAAGAGAATCAATGAGGCTTGCATTGAATGCCTAAAAGAAAGCTGCAATCATTCATAAGGAGTAACTTTGGATGATTACTAAGTTCTTTAAAGTAGTTGAGCCTGCAGAAAACCATAAATGCTTTGTCCAACAATTATCACTATCCCATATACCAATGGAGCCAGTTTGAAAGTATTTCCAATAAATCCACAAATGCTTTAACTGGAACTGATGTGGATGATTTCTGCAGAACTCCATTGTAACTCTCACTTACAAAGGTTGCTGCCTGAATGGAATAGTAATGTTCTTTTGTCAGGATGATAAATATCTGTTTGTAATTGTAGATCTTTTGATCAAATGCTTTAGCTCAAGATGAAAAATAAAAAGGGGAATGTTTGGTCATGTTGAGTAATGTAATGCAAATAGAAATATGACAGAATCAAACAACTGATTTCCTGTAGACTATAAATGTTTGAAGGACAGTCATTTAGGGGCCTAATTGATGCAATTGTCTTTCCTTCATAGTTAAAATATGTTTCCTGAATATTTTTTTCTATGTGCCAAGCATTGTGTTAGATCCTAGAGGGAAATAAAGATCAATAGAAGTGGTCTCTATCCTCAAGTGACTTCCGATACTCATTATGGATAATCAAGAGCATGATAACATGGGTATGGCTGGAAAGAAGATAGTTCCAGATGTCATCATTCTCGTGATCTGCTTATGCTTTTCACTGTCAGCACAGAGATTGCATCTGAGATTCTGAACAAACTATTGAGAAATAGATAATGTATACACAGCAGCTTCTATTGCCAAAGAGGACATGATCTCTGCTCTTAAGGAGTTTCAAATATATATCTTTTATTCAAGGTGGTAAAAATTGCTTGAGAGCCAAGAATACATCTGAACCTGAGGACAGTGGAACAATATAGATGGTTTTCAGTGACTTACTGGAGACTGAGTGGACATAAAGTAATTATAAACCCATATGAGAAATCATTATTGATGTTGCATGGCCTGTGTCATAATTGTTGAAAATATGCAAATTAGTGGTATGTTTCCACAATGAAGATGTTTGAAAGAGCAGTAAAAGCTGTTAGGTGTGAATGAAGGCCAATGTGTTAGTTGTAATTAAATCATGGACCTATAGGCCAGTGACAGTTTTAGTGACTGACAAATTTACAAGGGCAAAATTGATTTGCAATATGCATCTGCTGTCAAATTAAATGGATGATATGTGAAAACCTATCTACCAGAGCACATCATTGAGAATCAGGTTGTACTTCTAATCCCCTCTTAATCATAATTTGTTTTGTAATGTGTTTTAATACCTAGAATGTTTGGCCTCAGTTCACTGGAATCTACAGTGCAGAGGAATGAAGGCACCTGTATCTACTCCCAGCGGTGACACTATAACATTTATATAGTTCTCTGAATCATTTTCACATCTTTCTTAGCACTCTCTGGGTACAAATCCAAATGCTGAGTGTTCTCTGAAGTCAATGGGAATCTGTCATTAGGTTAGCTTGATATGGGTGTTGCAAAATATAAAAAAAAATTCTAGTGACTAAGGAGGAAGAAAGACAGATGGTGGGGTGAAGAATGCGGAGGTTGTTGGATAAATCTCTTGCCAACAACATTCGGTGCTAACAGAATATATTCAGTCAATTGGAGCATCTTGCTGACACCAAATATAGAAAAGGATGATACTTCTGGCTTGTCTTTGCAACTTATGTGATGATTGAAAGAAAAACTGATTTAACTTTGCCTCACAGATATTTGCTTATTCTGAAACACAGGTCCACATTTTTAAAACAAAATAAGTTTCCTTGTTCATGTATCAGAATTTTGCAAGTAATTGACAATTTTTGATTGTGAAATGAAAAGTGATTATTGATACTTTTAAAATCCATGATCCCACCATAGTAAAATAGTTAACATCTATTTCATATGTATATACATATGTATATTAGTAGATATAACTTGTAGCACAAGTACAAAACCAATTTGAATTTTTATTTGATAGCAATAGTGATTGTCAGTTAAAAAAAAACTTACTTATTTGATCAGTGAATGTAATAAAATATACAATGAAGCAATTGTCCTTGCAGATTACCCCTGCTGCATGCCAACAGAGAGTGCCATTTATTGAATGTCATGCACTATATGCTTTTCTTTATTTTCTCTTCCTCATCTCTTTTTCTTCTATACTTTAGTATTTCTATTTTTTAGGTTGCATGTTTATGTTCACTTTATATCTGTTTCCTCTTTTCCTGGTTGCTTCCTATGATTATCTCCCCTCTTCACTCTTTCAAATTATGTTCCTTAAATCTTGACAGACATATCAATAGATAATTTTAGTGGCTAGCATCCTATCTTTAGGACCAATGCATTTAGTATTCTAGACTTTGGGGCTATAGATGATGCCCCAGAATAAGAATAGTTATGAAATTACATCTCTCTTTGCCCCAGAATAAGAATTAGTTATCAAATTGTATTTCTCTTTGCTTATGAACAATTGGGAAAAGAGTTGGGTCCAAATATGATTGAGGGTGTCTTCAGAGAAGGAAGGCGTGGAGTATAAGAGAAGAAGCCTGTCTTTTCCATGCTGATTATAATATAAGTTTGAAAAGGAAAGCCATATGCTAGAAACAGAGATATGATATAGTATCTTGAAACAAATTTGGTATAAGGCAAAGTAAAGGTCAAATTTTGAAGTGATATAGGCCTGAAATAAAATTCAGTTCTGCCCCTTATTTCATATACTGTCTTGGACAATTCACAAGTATTCTGAACCTGTTTCGTCCTTTCTAAGATAAAGATAGCAATTCCATTCTTTTAGGCTGTGGAGGAGCTGAAAATAATGCATACAAGGAATCATCACATGTAAAAAAAATCAATAAATGACTTTATTTTTATGTTTTCCATGTATAATTATTGGTCAGAACATATGAGATCAAATAAAGTTAATGCTAGGTATAAATATAACTTTGGCAAGTCAAATAAATGACTCTTCTCACTTTAAACTGTTTGTTTGAATTTCTGGACATTTGTGTTCCTAACATAGAAAGCAGTTTCAGAAAATTACTTCACTAATCTAGTATGTGCCTCTGAGTCTTCATTTAGGTAGCAGTGGTAGCAGAGGTAATGCTACTACTGCTACTACTAAAAATAAAAGTTCTTATTCATACCTGGTGATTCACAGTGTACCAATATCTTTATGGTGATAAATAGGATAGGATAGGAGAGGAGATGAGAGGAGAGGAGAGAATAAGATAGGATAGAATAGAAGAAGACTTTATCTCCATTTTTTCAGGAGAAGAAAATAGTGTTGTAGAAAACATAGGGAAATTGTCCAAGATCAAACAGTATTTGAATGGACAATTCAATACTCAAACCCCATACATCATCAGCTCTTTTTCTCTATATTGCAGTACTTCATTATTCTTCAACCTTGTGCAATCTTTGCTTCTCTTTTGGATAACAATCACCTCTCCTGGATTAGTAGATTAGTAGATGAATCTTCATGTTTTTTCTGTAATTTAACCAAATAGTCACTGATTTAAGTACATCCTTTTATATAAACGCCTAGAGAAAAAGCAGGCTCCATCTATGCCAAAACAATTTCATGTATTTTTTTTTCATGTGAAAGGGAAATAGTTTGAAAATCAATAGAATGTTAATTTCGTACAACCCATTGCTTGCCTTGGCTTTTTGATTAGGGAAAACAATCTTTAAAGCAGCTCTTTAAAATCAGAATTATTTTCACATGAGAGAAAGAATTTGTCTTATTTTAGACATTCACTAAAAAAAGTAAAAGTTCCTTTATTAGGCCATTTTATATTCCTTAAGGTATACCATTATGCTGTGATTTGAGAATAGCAAAATTTAGTATGAATATCAACTTTCATAAACTGTTCCTAACTTTAAAAGCCACAATTTTTTTCACTCAATTGCTGACATTATTTTCTGTTTTTATGAGGCAGCTGAAAGATTCACTGTTGATCTTTTTCTATATATAAAATATTCATAAAATTGTCTTTCATTCCTATTAGCACAAAATCTCCAAAAGAGGCCACCTATACAACAAGGTTTTTAGGGTAACCTTATTTTTTTCCTTATATTTGCTATTAATATATAATATAATGCTGAAGCATTAATAGCAATTTCTATGTAAAAGAAGGGTATTCAATACATCATAGAATAGAACTTTTAATATAAGCAGACTCTGTGGGTTATTGGCAATTTGCTGTACTGATCTTCTCATTCTCTCCAAAGTTAACTTGAATTACATGTTTATCATGGTAGGCAAATATTCTTACATCAATTCTTTCAGCATGGGATTAGCTCCCAAGGGCCTTTAAATTCCTGTAAAATGTAGGATCTTTATTAATAGCTCTGAAAATGCTCATTTATCTTTTGCTTTATGATGACTATGGTTCTCACTACTTCAAAGAAATCACCCCATTCCTTTCTGAACATGAGAGAACACCCTATATCCATATTACTGGGAGGTTTTAAAAATATTGATCTGAAATCTATCTCACTGTAATTCCAATTCATTAGTTCACATTCTCACATTTGGGACTAGACAGATTTAGTATTATTTTATCTCTACAATGACATTTCTTTAAATATTAAATATTAAATATCCAGATTTCAAAAATTTCTCCTAAAATATAACAACCAGAAATAGGCACAGTGCTATATAAATTACCTAACCAGTGTGGTGCATAATGGTTTTATTCTTCCTTCTCTATAGACTATAATTGTGCTTAATATCGATTGAGGTCATTTGTCCCCAGCCATGTCCCTCTGCTGTTCAAAAGTAAGTAAATTAACAACTATGCTGCTAGTATGAGCATATTCTAGTTGTTTATTCAGTGGTAGGTACTATGTTAAACAACTTAATTTTTTTATAAAAGTTTGACCAAGGTTGCATAACTGTCAAGGAGATTTAAAGCCTGAAAACTCTTATGTCAAAGCTCACTTTCTTAACCATTAGATGTTACTGCATTTCCAAACTGAAATTTGAAGGACTCTATCATGTAAGCAGTGGCACAGGTGCTTAGGATTTCTGCAGAAGACTAGCTCAGTGCTGGGCTTTGGGCTGGACACATAGCACCAGAACTTCTTCAGCCCTCCCAATAATTGTGATTTATGCCCTAGCCTTTTGCATAAGTATTTTCCTTTTTAATCCACCATCTTTACAGTAAACTTTACATTAGTCTTGTGTTTTTACTTTTTAATTAACTAGAATTAGATTCTCCTGTTTACAACTAAGACTGATACAGTCATCTAAAGGATGTTATATCACCATCAGTTATTTTGATGTGATCCAGATGCACTGTGTTATTTCTCTTTTCTTCCTATCCAATAATCTCATTAAACATGAGATTAACTTGACTTGTTCTGTGAGAATTACATTATTTTCTAAGTGCTTCCCAACTCTCTGTTTAATAAATCTATCTATAATTTTTTTCTGGAGATTATAATAAAAAGCTAAATGTATTTTGCTAAGTGTAATATATCCAAATCCCATTCTGAAAATTATGAAAACATTATCCATCCCCAGACTTCTATTGCTAATAATGGAAATAATATTGGAAACACGTTTTGTTTGAGATTTTGACACTTGGATGTCATAAACCAGCTGCAACATTAATCTGTTGAGAAAAATGAGATTGTTTTAGAAAAGAATCAAATTAAACATCTGCTTGTGCAATCAGTATATTGTATTTGACAACAGGCTTGCCCTATCAACATTTTCCCTGGCATTGACTTATTGTCTCTTTTAGTCATTCTCTAAATGATTCTTATTCCCACCCTTGTAATTCTCTTTATGTTGTTTCCTCTTCCTATCTTCTCTTCTCCCATTGTTGGAGATGAAAGCTTGAAAAATGTCCAGTCTACAATATAAAACTTTTGGTCACCATTATAACTTACACTGATAACTGATTCTTCTGATTTCTAGTAGCCCTGATAATTCATATGCCATTACCTAGCCTTGACTCTAAACTCATTGAAAGGGTTCTCTTCACACATCCAATTTGTATAATTTGTCACATCCTAACTATAGTGCAAGTTGCTTTAAAAGGCAGAAACTATTGTCTACTTTCCCTGCACTACTTCTGCAACTATTTCTGTAGGAGAATGGCAATATCCATAATAAATGCACATTAGACCTCTATTTTAATAGGGTGCTTAGTTACTAATTTTTCCCAAAGAGACTAAAAAACTATCTTTGTTGTATGAATTCAGGATCTGAACAATGACTTGAACCAATACCCTTTTTGACAGTAATAGTCTAGTAGTTATTTCACCTCTCCTTCCTTTTCTTCCTTTCCTCATGGGCTAGGAGTGCTCATATTTTTGGATACATTGCAAAAACTTTTTTTTTTAGATACTGTGATAGAGGCCTTTTAGATTGGCTACTGCTGGGGAAGGCACAGACATTCTTAGCTGCCATCTCCCAGCCTTCACCTAAGCCTCGCCTGTTTTGTTTTGAGCAGATGTTTCTGTTCCACAACCTGCAGGAGATGTTGTCTAATGAAAAGACCTGACCATACAGAAATTGAAAACAAGCAGTTCCAGCACTTATCAGAGTCCCCTCCCCCTGGGGTATGTATAAATACTCAACGCTAAAACAGCACATAGTCCCTCCTCTCCCACGTAAAGTGGGGTGTGCAGACCTGCCATCCACAACCTTGACCTGAGCAGCTGGCCTCCCTGGAAGACTGGCCATGATGGGATCTCTTCCCCTGCTCTTTTGGGCCCTTTGTGCTGTGTAAGTAATGAGATGGTTATTTGCTGAACGTTTTGAGGCTGTGTTCTCAGAATGTACTATAAGCAACTTACTCCACAGCTGTCAAGCTTCCAATGAGGCTGCTAGCAGCTCTGATTGTTTGGGGTGACTTCGTTTTCCTGGACAAAGCTACCTCCAATTGGTTTGGACACCTGAGTAAAGCAAGACTGTTCAACGGAGATTCAGAAATACTCATTAAATTTTGCTCTTTCTTAAACTAAAACTTGCAAATTGCAAAGCAGTTGGGCAGACATTTTCCTCATACAAAAGAGGCAGAGGAAGTTGAGTTTAAGACACATAGAATGAATCAGATTTGAAAGACTTTAGGGTCCCCAAAAGTGAAGGTGGAGGAGAGCAATAGGAAAAACAAGTACTAATAAAAAAGAGAGTAATTAGAGAGACTGGAGAATGCTGCCTTAATTCTTGATATCTTTTTAGTTCTTTCCCTTGGAAAGCCAAATTCATCCTCTATTCCTAAGGTTCATGAGCCCTAGCTTTAGTTGTTGTTTTTTTATCATAAATTTCTTATTTTTATTAGAATAACTTAAGTGGATTTCTGTTACTTGCAAATCAAAAAACCTTGTCTCAGATATTCAGCCATGGATAAAAAAGCAGAGACAAAAGTAAATTTCAATGTCAAAGGGGGATAATTAAAAAGTGTTATACCCCTTTTAATATGGTCATTAAGTTATGTGTAATTGGGAAAAAAATAAGTATGAGACACCAAACAGAGCAATAAAACTGTTCTCCTCTACAGGTGGGAGTAGATCATGAAAGCAGTTTGGCACCTGCCCATGGAGAAACAATTGAGAAAGATAACACATGTGAATTGCAGTAGTGCACAGAGATCATTCCTGAGTTGAAAAAGTAGTTAACATTCTGCAGAGTGTGCTGAAAGCACAGAACTTCCTTTAAATAGAATTGGAGTTGCAGCATCACTTAAAATCTAAATTCCAAACAGCTACAAACCAAGAACTTAAAAATTATTTTTAGTTAGTGCTTTGCACTGATATAATGCACCTATGATTCCAACAGAGAACCCACTGGTTCTAGAAGAGTTTAGGATGTTGAGCTAATCAAAGAGAGAATACACATTGAGTCATTAGAGAAAATTTCCTTAACCTGCTTAAGAATTTCACTTATTCCTTAGTGAAATATAATTACAGATGAGTGCCAGTATCACACTGGCTAGTATTAGTAGAATTTTTATAAATTTAAACTCAAGTTAACTATATGATATTCTTTAGAAAGAATATAGTCTTTCTCATAAAATTATTTTGTATTTTCATATCTGAGTCTTTTAAGAAAAACCTGCATATAAGACAAAGGAGATCTCTCTGGATGGATGCAATACACACTTCCCTTTAGACAACTGATTCTAGAAAGGCAGACAAAACAATCAGTAACTTAACAGAGTAGTCTTTATTAGCACTTATTCCTATCTGTTGCTTCACATTGAATATGTAAACCACTCCTGCTTTCCAATTTTAAGAAACCTGGGAAAGTACTAAAATCACATAGTGAAAACTGATGTCCTGAGAGCCCTGGAAGAAGAAAGTTTTATTCATAAACTTGATTGATTATTTCTCAATCAGTAAAATATCATATACCACCTAGGATGTAAGGCAATATTCTTGCAAATAGCAAAACACTTTTGAGTATTAAAGTACCGTTATATGCATGGTTTTGCTCGCCTATAATCTGATGGCAATGTTTGCTTTTCTCATGATTTGGCATCACTGCTATAATGCTTGAGGCTATTCACAGCCCTTATGGTGTTTGTTCAAGTCTGCCTGCACATGAGATTATCATTGCTACTCACAAATGATGGCAAGTTTAAGATGATTTAAGATAGTTTCTTTTCTAACTGAATAAATGCCAAACATAATATGGAGCGGGTTAAGGAGTATTTTTCTTTAATACACAGAATAGTTGTACCTGCACATGCAAGAGATGATAGAATTCTATTTCAACAATAGAATTGGGAGTTTTTCTCATTGAAAGAGGGATTGAATGAAAAGAATGAGAGGAGAAAGCAAGTCAATGGGGTGTAAAAGAGTAGAGAAAGAATGTACTACCCCATTTTAAAAGACTGGGAAGTATACTTAACTTGATTTGAGGAGCTAGAGCATAATTACCACTAAATAAATGTTAATTGAATGAATAAATAAATAAGTAATAGAAAAAGGAATAAATGTATGGATGTGCTTTCTTGGTCCATTTTGCTGAAAAAAAAGTATCTAAGCATGGCTTGACTTTCACTGAGTTGAATGGCAAACATTTACATGGAAAATAAACTCAATATTAACAATGGAATGCAAAACAATTCCTTTTATATATTAGTTTCTAATTTTTTGCATACTTGCATTTTCTGAGCAATGTTTTAACATTGTGGAGATAAATGTAAATGAATAAGGCAGTCCTTCCCCTTGAAGAAACTTTCATTCTAACAATATTCTAAAGCATTCTAACATTTCTACCATATACATCTTAGAAAGAAGTAATCAAAAGAGAAGCATTGGTAGATAGCAGAAAGTGAGTTAAGAGATAAGTAAATACAGAGGTAGTTAAATTTGTACTATAAACTGAATTATTTTCTTTCTCTAAATTTTCAAATAAATGAATAAATACATATGATTCTTCTGTTATAAAAGCAATATGAATTTATTGTAGAAAATTTTCATACTATAAAATTAAGTCAAGGAAAACAAACTCATCCATAATCAAACTGTACAAATCTTAACATACATGCATATAGAATTCTAGAATATACACAACTTGGAGGATTAACACAGCATTACTCAAAAACCAGGAAGATGGAGAAGGGAGCTTCAGGACTCACTCCTGACCTCAAACAACTAGAAAACAGAAAACAACTGTTTTGAGGCTCTGGAGGACAGAAAAACACTTTATAGCATCAAAGGAAGAGAAGGAAGATGAAGTTGAAAAACTGCAGTAAAGAACTGTGAGTAGCTCTCTGTGTGTTGGCTGCCAGCACCCATCCCCCACTCTCCATGAAGGCAACCTTGGGGTCCAGCCCATGGCTACTTATATGAACAAAAAGGGACAGTAAATCCTCTTCCCTCCAAATGGAGGAGGGGAAGACATAGCCAAGTACTGATCATGGTTTTGATTAGTGAACTCAGGTGGCTGGGTCCTAAATCTGAGCTATGTTTCAACCTAACCCAGACAAAGGCAGACAAAACCATTGTTTCAACTCCTCCCCCAACAGGAGCAGAGGTGGTAGAGGTTTAAAGACAAAAGTGCCTCCTTGGTTCTGTGGGGGAACAATTTGCTGATGGACACCATCTACAGGGCAAGCCAGGAAAGTGAAACTTTGGGGAGCCACCAGAAAGGATTTTGGTGTCTTTTCTGAAACTCACCCCAAGGCTCTTTCAGCTGGTCTGTACTCTCTCTGAGGGTCACTGGTCTTTTTTGTCTAGGAAGTGCTGATGTAGGAAAGTCGTCTCCAAGATGACCCTCCTCTAAGAATTTTACCACTAGGCAAAAGCAGCTAGAGACAATGAAAGTAGTACAACAAATATTTAGAGTCAAAATAAAAACAAACAGAACAGTTCTGGATTCCTGGAGAATGAACAGAGGAAAGGAAACTTTCTTCTGGGTGAAACAATTAAACAGATAGTGCAATCTTAAAAATTATACCACATATCTAGGGCAAGAATCAAATGAAGGAGAGCTGAAAAAATCTGACCAGCTAAACATAGGCAACTCTAAAGATCTAGAATAAGTTGATCCAAGTGTCAAAGAAAAGCCATAACATAAAGCCAATCAACAATAAAACCCTAACCAAGAAAGAGAAATTGACCTTCACAGTGAACTCATCAAAGTAATCAGATGCTTAGACAACAGTAAAACAATACAAGTCAATCAAGAAACAGGCAGATAAGGCCCACACAAATAAACAAATTAAAACTTCAGAAGAGGCAGAATTTGGAACAACTAACCAATGATAGTCAGTCAAGTCTTCTAAATCAATTCTAGGAGGTAAAGGAAATACAGCTAATGAACTAAAGTATATTAAGAAGACACTGTGAGCATAAAGAAGAAGTTGAAAGTATACAAAGAAACATAACTGAAATTTTGGGAATGAAAGCAGAATCAAAGAGACTAAAGATAAACTGATTTCCACATAGCAAATGTTAAAGAAGTTGAACAAGAGATTAGACTTTAATTAGAGATATGAATGAATGATCTGATTATGAATAAGGTAAATCAGAATTCAGAGAAAAGGATGATATTTTCTGTATTTAAAAACTTCAGCTATTGTGTAAGATGAAAGGAAGAAATGTTTTGTTCAAAATTTAAGTTTTCTGTAGCACATTATCTAATTTAACCTGTCCAGTCAGTTTATTTAAACAGCATAATTACATGGAACCTAGAATAAGGAATGAGATCTTGTTATTCTGTACAAAGTATTGTAATACCCTCATACATTCCAGGTATTTTGGGGCAGAAAACAAAAATATTTGCACAGTCCCTTGAGGTACTGAAG
The DNA here is from genome assembly GCA_004026745.1 of Myrmecophaga tridactyla. Lineage (NCBI taxonomy): Eukaryota > Metazoa > Chordata > Mammalia > Pilosa > Myrmecophagidae > Myrmecophaga > Myrmecophaga tridactyla. Next base: position 16,299 of record PVIY010023687.1, on the reverse strand, counting down.
AAAAAATGTAAACTATTAAATTGGGGAATTTCTGATATCCTCTTGAGCATTAGGACTACCAATTTGACAAGTCAACCCTTTGATCTTGAGGCTTGCCCTTATGAAACTTATTTTTATAATGGCAAAACTAAGCCTAATTATAATTATGCCTGAGTCACCCCCAGAGAACCTCTTTTGTTGCTCAGATATGGTATCTCTAAGCCAAACTCTGAAAATAAACTCTTTACCCTCTCCCTATGTGTGACATGACTTCCTAGAGTGTAAGTTTCCCCAACAGCATGGGACATCAATCCCACAGGTGAGCCTGGCCCTGGCATCAATGACAATGTCTTATTGATTAAAAGAGGAAGAGAAATGAAACAATGTAAACTGTCAGCATCTAAGAGATTTCAAATAGGATTGAGAGGTCATTCTGGAGAGTTTCAGCCAGATATTTTAAATTGCCACAGTACACCAAGCCCCAACCAACAGTATTCCAGAAAATGCTAAAGAATACCTGGGCTCTATCTAATACTCTATAAAGTTTTCCATAATAAGTTTACATTTTTCAGAAACTTAAAACCTCCAGATGACTCCTATGCCAGATAAGCCTTGAAACCCAGAGGTACCAGTCTCTCCAAGAATATCAATCATGTTCATTCTTCTACCCCATAATTTCAACACCCCTTTTCAGCGCAAAGAAGTTAATATGGTCATTTCCAAGGTATCTCTGAAAATTGGGAGAAGATCAAATGAGAATGAGGATTTGTAACTAAGAAGTTAGGATTTAACAAGTGATTCTCACCACTGACTCATTATATAGACATTTCTTTTTAGTGTGTAGTGTATTAGAATAACCAGAAGGAAATACCTGAGACTGTTGAACTGTAATCCAGTAGCCTTGATCTTTGATAATAATTGTATAGCTATATAGATTACATCTAGTGATTGTATGTTTGTAAAATCCTCATGACTGACACCCCCTTTATCCAGTGTATGGGTAGATTAGTAATTTAAAATAAAGACATGCCTGAAAAAATAGAGGCATACAACCACAGATTTGAATAGGCAGAAGAAAGAATCAACAAACTAGAAGACAGTACAATCAAAATCTTAAAGACAGAAGGACATACAGAGAAAGTACTGGAAAAAATTGAGCAGGATCTCAGGAACTTGAATGACAGCATGAAATACACAAAATATATGTCATGGGTGTTCCAAAAGGACAACAGAAGGGAAAAGAGGCAAAAAAAAAGGATATTTGAGGAAATAATGGCCAAAAATTTTCCAACTCCTATGAGAGATATACGTGTCCAAGAAGTTCAACATTATCCAAACAGGATAAATACTAGTACCTACTGTGAGACGCATCCTAATAAGAATGTTAAATGCAAAATTGAAATTGAGTCCTGAAAGCAGCAAGATAAAAATGATTTGTCACATACAAAAGAACTGCAATAAGAAAAAGTGCTGATTTCTTTTCAGAAATCATGGAGGCGAGAAGGCAGTTGTATGAAATATTTAAGGTACAGAAAGAGAAAAAAAAATCAGCCAAGATTCCTTTATCTGGCAAAACTGTCCTTCAAAAGTGAAGAAAAGTTTAAAATATTCACAGGTAAACGGGACCTGAGAGAATTCTTTAACAAAACATGTGTTGTACAAAAAATACTAAAAGGAGTTCTGTGTCTGAAATGAAAAGACAGGAGAGGGAAGCTTGGAGGAGAGTATAGCAATGAAGATTATCCAGAAGGGCAACTAAAATGGTAAAAAGAGACAAACAATGATATGACATTTAAAAACCAAAGGATAAAGTGGTTTACAGAAATAATACTGAATGTAAATGGGCTAAACTCCCCAATTAAAATACACAAATTGTCAGAATAGATTTTAAAAAGTATGATCCAACTGTATGCTGCATACAGTGGACTCACCTTAGATCCAAAGATGCAAATAGGTTGAAAGTAAAAGGTTGAAAAAAGATATCCCACAAAAACAATAATAAAAAAAAGCAAGGTAGCTGGACTAATATCAGGAAAATAATCTTTAAATGAAAAATTGTTATAAAAGACAAAGAAGGACACTATATATTAATAAAAGGGACAATCCACCAAGAAGAGATAAAAATCATTAATCATAAATGTTTATGCACTTAACCAGGATGCACCAAAATACATAGGGCAAATATTGACAAAACTATTCAAAAATATTGAAAAGAGAAATAGACACTACTACAATAATAGTTGGGGACTTCAGTACAATACTTTCATCAATAGATAGAATATCCAGATATGGTCAATAAGAAAAGAAAGAACTTGAAGAATAGGATAAGTGAACTAGAACTAACAAATATATACAGATTGTTATGTCCCAAAACAGCAAGATACAGATTCTTCTCAAGTACTCAAGGATCATTTTCCAGGATAGATCGCATGTTGGGTGACAAAACAAGTCTCAATAAATTTAAAAAGATTGAAATTATACACAGCACCTTCTCTGACTAATGGAATGAAGCTAGAAATCAATAACAGACAGAGAATTGGAAAATTCACAAATATATGGGAGTTAAGCCATTCTTAAATAATTAGGGGATCAAAGAAATTGGAAGAGAAATCAGTAAATATCTTAAGACAAGTGAAATTAGAACATAATATATCAAAACATATGGCATACACTGACGGCATTGATGAGAGGAACTTATAACCCTAAGTGCTCACAATAAAAAAAAGAATAATGGTCTAAAATTTAAGACCTATGCAGACCTAGAAGGATTATTAAAAAAAAGAGCTATAAACTAGTCCAAAAGTAAGAAGAACAGAAATAGCAAAAATATTAGAGCATAAATAATTAAATGAAATTGAGAATAAATAAATATAGAGAATTAACAAAACCAAAAGTAGATTCTTTGAGAAGATCAATGAAACAGACAGATCTTTAGTTACACTAACAAAGAAAAAAAGAGAGAAGATGCAAATAAATGAAATAAGAAACTAGAGGAAGACATTAGAATCCATCATCAAAAACCTCCCAACACAGAAAATCCCAGGACCAGATGGATTCATAAGTGAATTCTACCAATCATTCCAAGAAGAACTAATAACAATCTGGCTCAAATTCTTCCAAAAAATTAAGAGGAGGGAACACTACCTCAGTCAATCTATGAGGCCAACATCACTTTAATATCAATCCAAATAAAGATACTACAGGAAAAGAAAACTTCAGACGAATTCCTCTTATGACTATGGAAGCAAAAATCCATAACAAAATACATGCAAATCAAATCCAACAGCACATTAAAAGAATTATAAACCATGATCAAGTGTACTTTTATTCCATGTGTGCAGGGGTGGTTAAACACCAGTAAATCAATCAATGAAATACACCACATTAAGAAAAGAAAGGTGAAAACATGTGATCATCCTGATTGATGTGGAAAAGACATCTGACAAAATCCTGCAACCTTTCTGGATAAAAATATTTTGAAAGATAGTAATTGAAGGAAACCACTTCAACATGATGAAGAGCATTCATGAAAAAGACACAGCTAGCATGGTGTTCAATGATGAAAGAATAAAAGTTGACCTTGTAAGATTGGGAACAAGAAACGGATGCCAGTGTTACCACTGTTATTCAACATTGTGCTAGAAGTTCTAGCTGGGATACTTAGGCAGGAAAACTAAATATAAGGCATTCAAATTGGAAAGGAAGAAGTAAAACTTTCAATATTTGCCGATGACACAATCCTGTATATATAAAGACATGAAAAATCTACAACAAAGCTACTAGACTTAATAAACAAACTCAGCAAAGTGGCAGGGTACAAGGTCAGCATACAAAAATCAATAGTGCTTCTATTCAGTAATAATGAGCAATATGAGGAGGAAATCAAGAAAAAAGTCCATTACAATAGCAATTAAAGAAATCAATATCTTGAATTAAGTTGAAGCAAGGATGTAAAGGACTTGTATACAGAAAATTACAAAAATTGTTAAAAGACAGCAAGGGAAAAAAAAGAAAGAAAAAGAGAGCTAAGTAAATGGAAGAATATTCTATGTTCATGGATTGGAAGATGAAATATCATTATGATGTCAATTCTATACAAACTGATTTACAGATTTAACATAATACAAATCAAAATTCCAACAGTCTATTTTTTCAGAAATGGAAAACCCACTTATCAAATTTAAATGGAAGGGTTGGGGCCCCAACTAGTCAAAAATTTCTTGAAAAAGAAGAATGAATTTGTAGGACTCATGCTTCCTGAGTTCAAATCATATTGCAAAGTCACAGTCATCAAAACAGCATAGTAAAGACAAAGACAGATATATTGACCAATAAAATGGAATTGAGAGTTCAGAAATCAACTTTCACATTATGGCCAAATTCAATTGGGAATGAATAGTCTTTTCAACAAATAGCGCTATGAGAACTGGATATCCATATGTAAAAGAATGACCCAAGACCCCTATCTTATGCCACACACAAAAATCAGATCCAAATGGATAAAAGATCTAAATATAAGAACCAGAACAATAAAACTTCTAGAAGAAAATGCAAGGAAGCATCTTCAAGATCTTGTGGTAGGCAATAGTATCTTAGACTTTACATCAAAAAATCAAGCAGTGAAAGAAAAAATAGATAAATGGGACCTTGTCAAAATTAAAGGCTTTTTTATATAAACAGACTTGTCAAGAAAGTGAAAAGAAAACTTAATGGGGCATAATATTTGGAAACCATAAATCTATTAAGGGTTTAATATCCAGAATATAAAAAGAAATTGTATAACTCAATAGTAAATATGCAACTCATTTACAAAAAGGGCAAAAAACTTGATATACATTTTTCCAAAGAGGAAATACAAATGGCTAAAAAGCACATGAAATTATGCTCAATATCACTTAGCTAATAAGGAAATGCAAATCAAAGCCAAAATGAGGTATTATTTCATAGTTACTAGAATGACAATGTTAAAAAACAGAAAACTGCAAGTTTTGGAGAGGATGTGAAGAAAGAGTAACACTCCTTCTTTGCTGGTGGGAATGTTAAAAGGGGCAGATGCCATAGTAGACATTTTGACAGGTCTTTAGGAAGCTAAGTGTAGAATTATCATGTGATCCAACAATCCTGATAGTAGGATTGAAAGAAGAATTAAAAGCAATGACTCCAACCGACATTTGCATACCATCGTTCATAGCAGCATTATTCACAATTGCCAAAAGGTAGAAGCAACCCATGTGTCCCATAACCGATGAATGGATAAGCAAAATGTGGCATATACATATGATGGAGTTATTCAGCTGTAGAAAGAAAGAAGTCCTGATTTTGCAACAATATGGATGAAATTTGACATTTTGGGAAGTGAAATAAACCAGACACAAAAAAGAGAACTATTATATCAATCTCACGCTTAAGATATAAGTAAGCTCATAGAGTAGAATCTCTACTATAGGTTACCAGCAGATGGTTTGGGCTTAGAGAATAGGGAGCTGATGCTTAACATGTATAGAACTTCTATTTAGGCTGATGGTAAATGTTTGGAAATGGCTGGTGGAAACAGTAGCACATCATTGTGAGTGTAATCAATAGCACTGAACTATATAGTTGAAAGTGGTTAAAAGAGAGAACTTTAGGATGTATGTATCACTAGACAATACAAGCATTTAAAAATATTAGATGATAAAACATAGGACTTACAGTACAGTGAACCCCATTATAGATGATCAACTATAGTTAATAGTACAAGTATAAGAATGTTCTCTCATGGGTTATAATAAATGTGTGATACTAATATACGTTGGTAATGATAGCATGGATGAGGGGAAAACAACCCTAATGTAAATAATGGATGATAGAACTGTTTTAATAATCATCATTTGTACCAAAGTTAATTACTGCATTAAAAATAGTACAATTATGTTTAAAAAGTGCTAGCATCAATAGTAACAAATAATCCACACCATTGCAAGGTATCGGTGGTGGGCTGGTATACAGGAATCCTGTATTTTATGCATGACTGTTTTGTAAATTCACAGTTTCTCTAATTAAAAACAAAGCAGCAAGCACACAGAATAATTATCAAAACATTCAGTAAAGGCTACTGAATGATTAAAGAAACTTTGATGTGGCCACATTTAAATACAAGGCAATCATCAAAGGGATGTTTTAAAATAATATTTAGCATCATGGGGCAATCAACACAATATATGAATGCTACACTTCCAGTTTTATATATAGATATCTACTTCTGTATATTATCTATCTCTCTATTATCAGATCATCTACACGGAAAAAATAACTTATTGGAAGTAAAAGAGAGTGCTTTTCAACTAAAAAGTCAAAGACTGAATAATAGGGTTATCACTGTTTTGATTTGAAGTAGTAGTAGTCTGGGAAATCAACTGAAGAATATCTCAAGACATTAAGCAAAACTATAGAGAGATGGAAACCATAAAGTGGAAGAAAAGAGAGGTGGAGAAAAAAATACAGAAGACAAGGCATGTGAAAAATGTAAGATCCAGAAGGAAAAAAAGGGACAGATGGAGGAGAGACAGTAATTAAACAAATAAAGAAATAAATTTTCCTGGCATGAAGAAAAACTTGAATCTGCAAATTAAAAATGTTCTTGAATTCCAGGCAGGATTGACAAAACCAATATACACTACACAGACCTAGGTATAGCTTAACAACATTTTTGAACTCCAAAGTTAAAGAAAAATCATAGATTGCTGCAGTTATATACAAAGGAAAACAATAATTTCACATCAGTGATGATGGATGTTATAAGAAGTAAAATGTAGACTCTTGAGAGAAATGGATTAAAACCAAGACTCTTTACCCAGGAAGATAACTCTCACTAAGCAATGAAATATTGAAGAATATACAAGGCTTATACAATACATTGCCCTGTGACTTTTAATAAGAGATCAATACTCAAGAAAGACAGCGTGAATCAGAGGAAGAATAAAAATGAATTGGCAAGCCATGGGTAGGGTAGGGTTGCTGATAATATTTAGTGTTAATTACAGTTTCTTAGAAGATACAAACTTCTATATATTATAATGAACTAAATGTACTAAACAATCACAATACAATTTACCGGATAGGAGTAGGGTGAAAGAAAAAATAAAGTTACTCCAAAAGTTTTATCAGTGGTAATGTAAGAAAGCAAAAGTATTTGCAATATCTTATTTTCTTCATGGGAAGTAAAAGAGTGTGAGAAGAGAGAGAATTTGTGTGGGTAAATAGTTGACAGTTGGTTTTTACACAGTGATAGAGGATATGTGGTGGATCAAGAGTGCTAATAAAAGAAATGCAACAACCAGCGACAAGCAAAAGTATAACAGAACTTCCAAAGAAATGAATCAGAGGACAAATTGAAAAGACAAAATATAACAAGCAATGTAAATAGTAATTTAAAAATAAACTGAACGTTATGAAATTAAACATGCGAGTTGTTACAGAGCATGAACTGGCAGCATCTGTGTCGAATACAGGGTCCTACCTGGCTTCCTGTGTTATCTGTATTTCTATTCAAAAATAAAGGAGAAATACAGTCTGAATTCTGATTCAAACTCAATCAGAAAAATTTGGGGGAGTTATTATTTATTAAGTCCTAATGAGAGAATAGTAGCTATGACATTTCACAGGGCTTTCTGTCCTTTACTCCTCTTAAAAATCCTACTAAAATGAATCATTTCTTTACAATTTAAAATCTAATTAAAACACAACAAATTCAAGAGCAGAATATCTACTTTTTCTTTCAAAGATGAAAAGACTAAGCCAAACAGTTCATTTTCTTCACTTTGAAAAAAATTATCAACGTCCCTTCCCAAGTAGAAAAGAAGCAAAGCTCACATTTTCATTGTTTTCATAATAATGACAATTGAAAAAAAAGACTATAAAAGGAACCTGAGTTTAGTTTGTTTCACCAAAATATAAACATTTCTATAGATTCCATTTAATTGGACAATGATTCAACAAACATTTACTGGGTGTCATGTATGTGTGTAGTTCCATGATTGTTAGTTAGAAAAGAAACAGAAATGAAGGACACAGTCCTGTTCCTTTAGGATACACACCCATACACACACACACACACACACATGCTGTGATTTCATGCAAAAGGCAATAGAAACTGTGGGGACTGGAGGCATGCTTTTCTTGTAGGAAATTAGAAAAGTCTTCAGAGAGGAAGAGCCATTTGGAGAGGGCCTTGAAGGCTGAGGAGGAATTTTCCATGCAATCTACAATGCAAAAGACTGCAGGAAGCAGAAAAACTATCTGTGAAAACACAGAACTTGGGTATAGTGTGAGGGCACTAGGGATTACAAGTGGCTTTGTTATGGCAGTAATATAGGATGCCTTAGGGAAGCTTCAAACAAGTGTCGAAGGTAAGTAGATGCTTGGCCACAGCCTGCCTGTAGTTCAGGTGCTCTTGTAGGCAATGGGGAGCTAAGAAATTAACCAAGAACTTCTTTATTTTGACCTTGATTTAATGAAGGGGTCCAAATTAATGAACTATTGTGGTGCTTTCAGGTTTGAACCATCACGAACCTTAACAAAAACATTTTACTAGTTCATATTGGCTTTAATGAAAGCACAATAATGAAAATATGGACTGTAGAGTTTTACATTTGTCCTAATTAGTAGTTTTCCAAATATATACGTACTAGTAGTAGTGAACTCTTAATTTTTATGAACCTGTCCCTCTTCTGGAAATAATGCCAAGAGGGAGAGAAACATATGAGCTAGTTTATTTCATTTATTATAGGACACACTTATTTTCACATTTTTACATCTCTGAAATCAGGCTGTATCTTACAATCAAAAGCATCCTATGATTTCAACTCCAAATAATTTCCACCTTTTAACTGTATATACAATAACATATCTCAGACTTACTTGAGTTGCTATTATCTGGCGAAGCACTTGGATACATTTAGTCTCTGCAATCAGGAACAACATTTTCACTCAAATCCAGTCCTTGACATTTTGTTGGAGAAAGTAGAGTCCACTGTTAATAACTCCACGAACTCTGATTTGTTGTATTTCTGCAAACAGAATAATTGCATATTTTTCAAATATGTGGCCAGAACTACAGAGAAACTCTTACTTCTTCAAATTTGGTAATTAAAAATAAAAAAAACAGATAAAATTTCATGAAAGATATATAATTCTCAAAATTGAGAATGGGAATAAGACTATATGAGTGGAAAATGTATAAGTAAATATGATATTTTATACCCAATCTACAGAAAAATCACATTTAGACTAAATTTTATATATGTGATTAATTCAAAATGCTCAAAGCAGTTTAACTTTCTGTGAACAAAAAAACATAATAATTTCAATATTGCAAAAGTTATTAATATCCTTTAATCTTGCAAATTTCACTGTGTTTTCATACCTCATGAATTGATAATGATTCATCAGCTTGCAAATGTCTCACTTTCTGTGTAAAGTCTATTTGTCAGAAGAGTTGAAAAAGAAAAAGCAATATGATAAAATTTGTTTAAATTTTTCAAGAGAATTAACATAAGCCCAAAGTTAACATTTACATTTGTAGGCATGAAAATCATTTTTGTTTGAGGGTTTTTACAACTTTTCCTTCTGTGGAAACACATATTGATTGATGTATCAAGATATATATTTTATAAAATACGATTATTCTGTTTGGTGTATGGAAAGCTTTAATGTTTGCCTTTTTTTTCTTTAACTTACATCTCTTTTAAAGAAAATAACTGTGATCCTCCTATCTCTGTAGGGAAAGTGTTAATGAAGCGCAGATGTGAACTCCTGAAAATGTTTTTCATCCTGGCAGCATTATCACAGGTGACTCCCTCCTGTGAGTTTATAAAAGGTGACAGAAACGACTAAGGGGATTATAGATTAGCAAAATATTACTTATCTGTGAGCATGCTCAGTATTAAACCATATTAGACCAAGACAATCAACTTGTTTCACCCCACAATAATTCAATCATAGGGCAATGACACTCCTCAAAGAAGTCACGGGCCCTAGGAAACAATGATTCTTGAATTTGAGAGACTTTGTCGCTGTAAGACTCCTCCCTGATATACATTGAAGAGGACTTTTAACTAGCTGAAGAAGAAATACAAGATAATTAGTATATACCATGTAGCATGGAGTAGGTGCTCAGTAATTGTTTGTTGAATTGCATAGCTCATAAATCACTTCTATTTGAAATATATCCCCAGTGTATTCCATCTTAACATAATCATCTCAAGAAAAAGGACCATGTCTCTTTGTGATTATTTTCACTATAAGTTTTTTAAGGAAATGCCATATTATTAACCACAATGTAGTATCACTTTTCAACTTTAATTTCTTAATTTCTGACCACTTTCTATAATTCTTCTGAATTCCTAAAGGCATGCCAAAATGTAGCTCTAATCATGTTAAATAGATGCTGGATTTACATATAGGTAATAGATAGAAAGATAGACAGATTATAGATATAGATATTGATATAGGTGATAGATAAAAGAGAAAAATGTTTTAAAGGCTAGGAGAGGGTAAGTATGGCAGATATTATGGTTACTTATCAAATATCTGTTTCCCCCAATTTTTACCTTGCTAATAGATCTCTAGCTTTATCTTTATAGGACTTGCTTCTAATAAATGCCTAGTTCAGATATTTATTAGAAGATTGTGTGCTTCAGATTAGGGATGATGACTCATCTAAATCTATGATTTTCAAACTTTAGCATGCATTGTAATAAACTTGAGGGCTTATTAAAATTCAGATTATTGGGCCCTAGTTTGTCTGAGATGAGGCCTGAGACCTTCCATTTCTAACTTTTTCACAGGTGATTGCTACCAGTCAAGGGAATACAATTAAAGAATATAAGCCCTAAACCAATACTGGTAATTCCTTGTGCTATATAGATATGTAGATGGTAGATCTGGATATTCATACACACTGGTAGATGATCATTGTCCTCTCTGATTAGTAATGATCTGTTCTAGCCAGGTAGTGACCATACTATACTGGATGCACAAAAAGTTCATCTTTTCTTTTATTGGCTTATGAGGGTGTGTAAGTTCCAATTCTGGTCAATAAGTCACAAGAGGAGATCTACTTGGGACTTTTGGAAAATATTTTCCTTGTTTTTGAAAAAGATGCATGGAAGAAAGACACTTTCTAGATCTGCATATGGTCTTCTGTATGTGACACCTGGAAATATAGCAGTTACCTTTGAATTATAAGTGAAGTAAGCTTATAAAAATAAGCCAAAATAACAGACCAGAGACATGGGAACTGGGAACCTTGAAGATATTGTTGAAGGGTCCCATTTAGGGGGACCCCTTAACTTCCATATATTTTATCACTTGAGATATTTATTTACTTATTTTTAAGCCTTTTATAGTTGAGTTTTCCTTACTGTCAAAATAATCCTAATTGAAACAGTGGATGCTCCATATAGCACAGTAGGCAAAAAGTATTAAATCTCTCGATTGGGAGGCAAAAAGCATAAGAAGAAAACAAGAAGATATTTATTATTATTAGATTAAAAATCAATAGTTAAAATATTGTACATGTATTCTGGGCAGCCAACAGTGACTCAGTGGCACAGTTCTTGTCTCCCATGCTGGAGACCCGGGTTCAATTCCTGGAGCCTGCCCATGCCCCCCCAAATAATAATAATAAAATAATATTGTACGTGTATTTAATACGAAATCATTTTCTGGATTTATAATTCAATGATTACAGATGTTGTGTGATTTATTTTAATTTATTTGTGTGTGTGTGTGTTTAAAAATTTCTGATGACATAGCAGATATGATCACTGTTTCTTTTACAGAAACCAAGTATATTTTGTAAAATGAAAGTTTTTATTTAACTTAGAAATATGAAATGCCAAAAACAAATTCTCTACTGCTATTTGATTATTTTGGGGTGTAATGAATTTAGGGAAAGAAATCATTACCTTTTGTGTGGGGTACATTATCTGGGAATCGAACCCAGGTTTCCTACATGGAAGACGAGCATTCTACCACTGAACCACCCATGCACCCCACCCTTTGAAAATCAAACTAATTATTAATTACTCATAATTTGAACAATTATGTTCTCTCCATTGTCAGCATTTTTACATTAATCATAGATTTCCCCATATTGGAAGCTGACCTCTTTCTCCCTTATTCATTACTACTCATATATGGTTTTGATATTTCAAAATCATATCAAAGAGACATCAGGTTTGGCTCTGAATAGAGTCTGTCACTCTGGTGGTTTGGAGCTATATGTATCCCAGAGGCATATATGGGTGTAGACCTATTTTAAGTAGGACCTTTTGATCAGTTAAGGTATGGACCAGCCCAATCAGGATGAGTCCTAATCTTATTACTGGGGTCCTTTACAAGCAGAATGAATTCCAAGCACACAAAGACAAAGCCATGAGAAACAAAAAGCTAAAATTCAGCAAAACTCAGAAGAGATGGAGAGACCGGAAGAGGCCACCATGTGCATTGGTATGTGACAGAGAAGCCCAGTACCAAGGATCACTGGCAGCCGACCCCAGAATGCCAGTCTTTGGGAAGAAAGCATTGCCTTAAGGATACATTGATTTGGAATTTCTTTTAGCCTCAAAACTGTGAGCCAATAAATTCCCATTAGTCAAGCCAACCCATTGCATGGTATTTCCTTGAGCAACCAAGGAAACTAAAACAGTCATTTAAAAATGAATCTGACAGGGCTGCAAGAGTAGTTCAGTGGTAAACTCTCACCTGCTATGTGGGAGGCCTGGGTTTGATTCCTGGCCCATGCACTTCCCAAACAAACAAGCAAGCAAACAAACAAAAAATTCAACAAATGGTGCTGCAATAAGGGAATATTCACATGGGAAAAGAATAAAATGTGACCCCCACAATACAAAAAATATATATGAATCTGACCAAATGAAATAGATGCCAGGCTGACCTGGGATATCTGGAAACCAGTAAACCCAGTCAATTAAAACATAGTACTGAAACCTCCACAATCCCATATTTCAACATGAATAGAAAGAATTCCTTCAATCTTGCCTTCCTAATTTCACAGCTATTTGAAATGTAGACATAGAGGAAATAGACTCTTGGAAATCAGAATTACATTTGAAAAGTGAACTAATATTCTCCAAACTATTTCTACCCAGTTATCAGCCTGGCTAGAAAACAACAGACTTCCCCAAAGGTATAGGCAAAATGCCACTTCTTCACTGGAAGGTAGATGTAGAGGCAAGATATAAAGAGGTTAAGTTTCTTCTGCTAAAATCATTAATCAGATACGGCATTCCTTCTGGGGGTGGAGAATGAATGAGGTCACAAAGAAGATAGGAATGTTTCTTCTATTATTTTTTTTCCACTAGGGCAGTGAAGTGAATTTTTGCTCATCTATACCTGGGGGAGCAGTAAAGAATAAGTGTTCTTTTCCCCATACTTTGCAGCATTGTCTCACAGTTCTGGAAGCCAAATGTCTGAAAACAAGGTGTGAGCAGGGCCATACTTTCTTTTAAAGGGGAAAACCCATTCTATGTCTCTTCCCTGACCAGCAATCTATAGGGATAAAATTCAATCCATAACAGTACACTTACCTTATTTGGGGGAAACATCATGGTATATTGTGTCTACCCCATGAAAGCAGCCTGTGAGACATTACTGCTTTCTTGAAAAGTTGAAATCTGTGACTATGAAAACCATGGTTGCAAGATCTCACTTGAGATGTCATCCCCTCCATCCAAGATATTCCGAATCTCTCCATTTCCATTATAGTTGGGTCTGTGTATCTAGTAGCCAGAGCTCCTGTCACTCAGTCTCCTCTTTGAGACTAGCCTTTCATTTTCAGCTTCCAAAAGGTGGCCTCCAGACATCTTTTCAAACACAGTAATAACTAAAGCAGCTCTCCCTTTTCTTACTCCATTTTTACCCGGGCACACTGTCTTTGAAATTTATCTCAGACTTTTCTTTCAAAGATTCTAATGTTTCTTCTAAAATAATCTCTCTTCATTCTCTCTTCCCTGATGATTTCTTGTATTCTCCCATTACTCCTCTTCTGACAGTAGTACTGAAATAGGTTTTCAAATTTAATCCAGTTACTCTTTCAATCTCTGAGCAAACCTGTTGATAGGAATTGAGATTTCCAAGCACAAATCTATTTAATTGCTTCTGTCCTTACTGAGTATGCAGTAATTTCATTAAGCCCTTTCCATTCTCAAAGAAGATGGGGTATTCTCCTTGTCAATTGTCTTTGAAATGGGGTAAGTGAAATCTTGGAGATACAAAGAGCTCTTCCAAAGAGCGTAGTAGTATGATGTTATCAAAGGATCCATTACTTGATCCTCAGCTTCTATGTGTTCTCTTTCTAGTAATTTCCCTTTTCTTCTTCTCTCTTCACAGTATTCCTCCCATTTTACAAAAGGAGAAGGTTTCCCATCCCAGGTCTTGTTGTTATAGTCTGCTCTGGAGGTAAAAACTAGAAATCTTAACCCAGAGTCAATTAAAACATTATAGTTTGGAGGACATCTTCTTTAATCACAATTCAAGTTTTCATAAATCCACATTAATGCTTCTTTTAATTCAGTATTATATATATAATCCATTGCTCAGAAATGAGGTATTTTGGCTTTGTTAAGATATTCCAAAATTGGATACCTTACATTAATGAATAACAAAATTGTTGACAATTTTCTTTTAAAAATTTTATAACATCTGTTGCCCATGTATATCTTACTTTTGAGAGATTGTCTGATAAGACAAAACAGGAATAGCACTGGTTAAAAAAATTATAAATACAAAAATTACTTTAATATCTTTAAACACAACAGTTCTTTTTATTTGCTAGAATCTTCAAACAGAGAAAACAATAAAACTAGTGGTTATTTAAATAAAATTGGAACATTTTTCAAGGACCATTAAATGTTCCAAATTACACTGGATAAAATTCACAGTAGGCATCTTGCATGATTTCTCTAGGAATTAGTGTAGGTGTTTTAATCAGGTATTTAAGATTTATTTTACCAAGTCATATCATGAAATATTATTCCAATTGCAATTAAATTATCACTTCATTTAATCTCATACCATATTTAACATTTCCACCTCTTATTAATAAAAACTACAGATATGCACTAATCTTAAACTCAGTGTATATCTTCTTTTTAACATTATATATCTTCCTTTTTTACTAAATACATAGGAAAAATTTGGCTGTGATGTCTGAATGGAGTTATTTCTGAGTTGTGTTTTTAAACAAAAACATGTTTCTTATTTAATTACCTTTAAAAGCTTAATGCCAGAAGCCAATACAGTTGTGTACCCAGTGAATCCCGTACTTATTGTCATACTCATCTCTTCAAAAAAATTATGTACTCTTATCTTATGTTTTATATACCTTATGTTCTATTATTAAAATTAAGTTATAAGAAACAGATTATCAGTTTATTCCTCTTTTTAAAGTTTAATATGAACAAATATAAATTAACTATATTAGACACCTGTTGATTTTAGTCTTGATTTATCCGATTTTAGCAATCTAACTCACAAGAGGAATTTCACAGTTTATGTCTCAATGGGTCTGATATTTCGCAAAATCATACTAACATATTTACTTAAATTAGAAAATGACATCAGACCTTTTATAATGAAAAATCATTCTGATTAACTGATAACAATAAGAACTAGCTTTGCAATTAACTTAGATGGAGTTAATTTTCCATTAATGAAATACACTAATCCTGTGACTTTAAGGTCAAAAAATATATATACTTTGAGAAATAAAGCTATTCTATCATATATATTTTATGGGCAAATATGTGTTGAAATGAACAGCATTAAATTAATTTCAACTACTTTGCACCAAATCACTCTCAAAGTAAAAGAAAAACAAGCAAGCAAGAAAGAGAGAAAGAAAGAAGAGCTGGAAGAAGGAAGTGAGGAAGAAAGGAAAGGGGGAAAAGATAGGAAAAGAATAAATAGAATCACTTAATTAGAATAATTATTAGTCATATGATAAATTTTTCTAATTTTTTATTGGTATATTTCCCAGAGATTAAGAAAACATAACCCTCAGAAGAGGTTAATAAGAGTCATTTCCTCATAAGAATGTTTCTAATTTTTTTTCAGTAAAATTATAGGTGGAAATAATGTGTCAGATGATATATTACTGAAAATAGCATTTAATCATAGATAACTATGATTTTTGGTATACACCTCAGAAGAAGTTCAGAGGATTAAGTGGTACCCCTAATAAAAACAGCAAACACAAAACTCCTTCCATTCCCATTTACTTAATTATATATGAGTGTGGATTCTCAATGTGTCAAT
>PVIY010023686.1:0-39054 GCA_004026745.1 Myrmecophaga tridactyla | reverse complement strand
ATCATGATGATGAATATGCAACTATGTGATATTATGAATTATTGATTATATATGTAGAACGGAATGATCATATATTAAGAATGTTTGTGTTTCTTTCTTGTAATTTTTTTTAATTTAAAAATTAATAAAAAAATTTTTTTTTAATTGCAGGCTAGGGCCAAAGAAAACAAATTTAATTTGTTTAACTATGTTATTAGTCTACCTTTGAGAAATCTCATAATTCTACAGATATAAGGGAAGTTATTGTTATTAATATAATTCAAATTATTACCAGTTTTTGAAAGTAAAATCCAAAAAAAGAGCTCCAGTATCTGCTGAATGATTTTCCTCAGTCTTACAATAAACTTAAGACATTTAAACTATGAATGATATGCTTTTTAATATCTAAGGCCAGTAAAGTTAGAAGACTTGATGAATGCTAACTCCTTCCCCAATGCATACATACATACATACACACACAAAACCTGATAAGAAATTAACCTAAGGACAGTAAAGCAGACATACACATAAAAAAGATCCTATTGATTACACTCCTTCTGACATTGAGAATATGTCTAGAGGTATAAAGAGCAGAAATGACGTTTCAGTCCAAATGCAGTCCTATGAGCCACAGGGTCCACAAACCTGAGCTGCTTACCACCCTGCTGCCATTGAGTAGGAGGTATCTACTCCCTATTCCTCTCATCTCATTTCTGATAGCTGTCACTGCATGGTAATCCTACCACTGTTACCAAGTGAAATGGACAAGTAATGAGAAGTCCACGAAAGTGCAAAGCAAAATTAAGCCTATTAACACACACTTATCACAAATTCACAATTACCTTATCATCCGGACAAAAGCAAGTCAGCAAGGAAAGGATGCTTATCAGTCTGCATAGCTCCCCAGTTTCTATCCTATGGAAATATACAGATTGGAACCCAGGCATCAGTAGACTATACAAGAAGGCACCTATTGAGTCTAAGCAGCCATCTAATTGCTTCTTCAGCTACTCAATAACCCCCTTCTTGGTTATTTAGTTAAAGGTACTTAAAGCATTTTAATTTTAACTTAAAATTATAGATCTGAACCAAATATGTATGTAACATGCTTATACCTTTAAACAATTACCCTTATGAGGTTCTTAGTCTTGGCAACACCTATCACTTAACTCCCACTCCAACAGAATAATTGAAGGCAAGGTCACCTATTTTAGATAGTTGTAATAATACAGCAAGGAGAATAACTCATGAACAAATGTAGCTTTTCCTACTATCCCTGCCATTAATCCTTAGAAGACACAATTGGAAGGGATTTCTCAATAGCCAAGAGCTCATAGAGCAAATAAAAGGAAGTAACACAAAACGTTCTTGATGAAATTCTTCTTACAACTGACCTTTCCACTGATAAACATGTCAATATTAGTGAAACCATATGCAGAGTTTAATGGAGATGGATTTTAAGGTGGGGCTCAAAACTCCACAACCGTAAACCCAAGACCTTTCTCAATTCAAAGTTCCTACTAACTAATCTACCTTGAAACTTGGTAAAAATTTCATCTGTCACTCAAAAATGTCTGGACTTCACATCCTTATAGTAGTTCAGAGTTATACACAAAATTTTAGCAAATCTGCTGTTTTTAACTTGGAAGAAAATGCCTTGTTCATTTGGTATCATTTCTTTGGTACCTTCTACAAGTGACATTACAAAAAAAAAAATGGGTGGAGAGGGACATGAGTTTGAGGCAAACTCTTTTATGGGAGTTATAAGACTTTTATCACCTCATAGCCAAAACCAAATGCCCAGTAATGACCCTGGCAACATATTCATGGGCAATAATATCTAATATGATCCTCAATGTTGATCAAACAGGTTAACTGAGTATCATCTCTGCTTCCAGCCATGATGAAATACCAGGGACTGGATTTGTCCTACCACCATAAATAACTAGAAAAGAAGACCATGAAACAACAGTGCTCAGGTATTAGACAACAGACAACAAAAGACAGTAATGTTGAGAGGAAGGAAGCAAACAGAGTAAGAGTTTTTATTGCTCTAGCTCACTGCTTGGATAAAATGGCCATGCCACAGCACAGGAAAGAGGAACCTCCAAAATTCCAATGGTTTCACTAAGATTAGGAGACAAAGTCCAGGATTTAAGGAGGCCAAGGAAGATAGAATTTTGTGGTGCAAAGGGGCCCCTCAATGCTGATCAATGCATGCGTTTGAGGATACTAATGGGGTTGGGAAAGAGCTACTTGTTCTAGTTTGCTAGCTGCCGGAATGCAACACACCAGAGATGGATTGGCTTTTAATAAAAGGGGATTTATTTTGTTAGTTCTTCAGAGGAAAGGCAGCTAACTTTCCACTGAGGTTCTTTCTTACGTGGAAGGCACAGGATGGTCTCTGCTGGTCTTCTCTCCAGGCCCCTGGGTTGCAACAACTTTCCCCGGGGTGACTTCTTTCCGCATCTCCAAAGGCCTGGGCTGAGCTGCGAGTGCTGAGATGAGGAATGCTGAGCTGCTTAGGCTGTGCTACGTTGCGGTCTCTCATTTAAGCATCAGCCAGTTAAGTCAAACGTCCTTCATTGCAGCAGGCACGCCTCCGCCTCCTAGCCGACTGCAGATGTAAATCAGCAACAGATGAGGTTCACGTACCATTGGCTCATGTCCGTAGCAACAAAATTAGGTATGCTCACCTGGCCAAGTTGACAACTGAATCTAACTACCACACTACTGGAAAGAAATAAGAAGAACAATGACCAGAGCTCACATGAGATTTGGAATAATTGAAGCTCACCTGGGGTTTCTAGAAGAACCAATGATGGGATCGAATTAGCCCTACACTAATGGCTGCTCAGAAACTATCCTAGAAAATTTCAAAGGCAAGCCTCAAACAGATCAAACAGATGCCATATAATATAATTGCATATCGGAACAAAGTCCAAATGATTAAAACAAAATCCATCACCCAATAACATAAAATTCACAATGTCCACTATTCAATCAAAAATAACTAGGCATTCTTATATTCTGGAGCAGCTAGATGGAAAAATATGAGATGATAGTAGGTAGCCCATGACAAACTCTGGGATCTGTCCTGTAACTACTCGTTGAAGAGTGCTCTGAAAACTTGCTTTTTTCTTTCTTTTCTTTGTATATATGTTATATTATACAATAAAAAAGTAAAAAATAATAACTAGGCATACAAAGAAATGCAAAAATACAACCTATAACCAGGAGAAAATTCAATCAATAGAAACAGACACAGAAATTATAAGGAGGATGGAATTAGCACACAATACATTTTTAAAACGATAACTTAGATATATATCTTAGGTCACAACCAAATATCTATTAGTTCATCCTTTTTGTTTCATCTGTTAACTTCTTCCATTCCCCCATTATTGAATGAGCATAAAAGGTAGTTTTTTAAATTTCAAATAACCTCTCATCATTATTTATTAACCAAGATCTTTAAGAAATTAGTTTAAATATGAAAGTATATATTGCAAAAATTCATTTTATGCAATTCTCCAT
Source organism: Myrmecophaga tridactyla (assembly GCA_004026745.1). Classification (NCBI taxonomy): domain Eukaryota; kingdom Metazoa; phylum Chordata; class Mammalia; order Pilosa; family Myrmecophagidae; genus Myrmecophaga; species Myrmecophaga tridactyla. The sequence goes on along the minus strand of PVIY010023686.1, from coordinate 35,538 downwards.
TATGAAATTGTCATTTGAATTTGTCGGTTTTCCAGATTTAACTTTTTTCCAATGATTAAATCTTCTATTTCTCATCCATCTATCTACCTGTCTATCTATCTATAAATCTACTATACAATGAATTATTACTTAAATTCTATGAACCAAAAATGTGCACATAATTGGAAGTTTTTCCAACTTTGCATCATCCCTTTTGGAAAGAAGATGCAATAAAGTAGCATACTTTTAAAGGATATTAGAATTTTAATATAAACCCATACCAAAACAATCTATTTCAATTATTGTGGAATGATACTTGAATTAATATTCAGTAAAAAATTTAAAATCCTATACTGTTTGCTAGTGGTTTAACTAAGTTTAAATTATGTTTTAAATCTTGGATTGGGAAACTATGGCCTGAGAGCCAAATTCAGTCTGTCATCTGTTACAGTACATCTTCTAAGCTAAAAATGGTTTTATTTTTTTTAAATGACTGGAAAAAAATCAAAAGAAAAATGTCTCATGGCAAGTGAGGATTATGTGAAATTCAAATTTTAGAAACCATAAATCTAGTTTACAGGAACACAGACACACCCATTTGTTTACATATTGTCTATGGCTGCTTTCATGCTACAGCATAGTTCAGTAGTTCTACAGAGACCATATATCCTGCAAAGTCTAAAATATCAGACCCTTTATGGAAAAAGTTTGCTGACTCCCATTTTTTTAACAACTTTTTTTTCTTGAAATATAGTTTATTAAATATTTATTCTTTGAAAAATCAGTAATATATTTATGGAACAAATTATTGCTCCCAGATAGCCAGAATACTATTCAACCAAGACATATTAATCCTCAACCATTATGTATAAAAATGAGAATTTCCTATAAGTCCCACTAATCTCCCTGTTTATTCTCAGAAAGCCAGGCATGTACCCACTGTGGGGCTCTGAACTGCTGCTGCTTCTGCCTGGAATGCTCTTCTTCAAGACAGACATGTAAAAATTCACCCCTCACCTCCTTGAAGACCATGACATTCAAAAACAGTGTAAAATTGCAATCCGTTGTCCCCACACCCTTGCCCTGGTCTTGGTTATTCCATAGTATTTAACCCTATCTAAATTACTACATGATTTACTTATTCAGTTTGTTTTTTGTTTATCTTGCCCCATAAGGTCAGGCTTTCCAATTTTGTCTATTGTGTGCCTGGTGCACAGAATTTCTCATTTAATATTGGTGGGATAGGTGAATGAACGAATTATATTTTCAATGAATGTATAATATTTACCTAATATTTCCCCATATACTGTGTTGCCATTTATTTTATTTCTTTGAGGAGATGCTTTAGTTTTGCATTTTCCTTATTTTTATATAAAAGTTTTATCCTAGCAACTAATAACTAGGACTTCTTAACACATGGTTCCTTAGAAAAGGCTTAACTAAATGTCAGTACGAAAGGAAGTAGTAACTTAGATTTCACATCTGAGGTACAGGTTTCAGCTAATTTCAAATCTAATAAAGCAAAATACTGTCACGTACCTTATTACATTAAAAAAAAAAAGACAAGCAAGCAGCATATGAAAATATCTTGGACCAAAGACATTAAAAATATTTCCCCAATATCTTATTCAACAAAAGTCCAATTCATTCTACATTTGTTTATTAAATCCTTTACCTACCCATCTTCAATTCAAACAAACAAATGAATGAAAAATAAAAATATTTTGTACTATATAAAAAGTGCAAAGAAATCACCCCCAAGAAAAAGAAAACTGGGTTCCCAGTCAACTAAGGTGACATCATAAGAGGCTCCAAGGAGCTGTTCCCCCACAGAATCTTTAATAACTAGCAAAAACTACAAGAATCATCGTCCAAAAAATTTCAGAAAACAGTTAAAGTAATTGGGTAAGTGCTGAATCAGGAAAATAAAGCTTTAAAAATGGTAGGAAAAAGGTGGTGCAACAGTGGCTCAGTGGCAAAATTCTCGCCTGCCATGCTGGAGACCCAGGTTTGATTCCTGGTGCCTACCCACGTGAGAAAAAAAAAAGCAAACTTAAAAATGGTAGAGGAAAAAAATGATAGAAAGAGCTTTTGACAACGTTGCTGATCCCTCTTCTATCCCCTCCCCAGTGTGGTATGGAGCCAGCCTGAGTTCATACTGTGGATAACTGGCCCAGTTGTAGAGAGGGCAAAGTTACCCCAATGTTTATAGTGTGCATATACAGGGGCCAATAGATGGCAGCCTGAAAGACTAAACCAGGAAATTCAACTCTGAAAGACTAAACCAGGAAACTCACCCTTCCAGAACTTGCCCTGCAGGCAGAAGCAGCTAGGGATAGCTACAACAGTGTAAGAAACAATTAAGTCAATGTGGCCTGGGGTATAAGGTTGCCTGCTTTAAAAATACAGTAGAACACTAGGAGGGGATAAAATTCTATTTCATATAAAGTAGAGGGAACATTCAAATTCCTGTTAACAGGGGGCTTTCTAAGGCCACAAGTGAGCACAAGCCCAGGACAAAGCACAGGCTCAGAAAAGATGGAGAGGGAATCAGACTTCCAGGAAGATGGCAGAATAGGATAGGCTGAATTCATATCCGCTCTATGGAACAACTAATAAAGTGGCAGAAAAATTACCCGGACAGCAGTGTCAGGTTATGAGTGACCAGAGAGGGACTTCTACATTATATAGGGAGGACCTGGATGAAAAAAGTGAAGAAATTATGATAGAGAGGATGAGGTGAGTTTACTCAGTTGTGACTACACCTTGGGCAGGCTGCAATGCACAGGCAGGAGTAGATACCACAAGAGCAATGGGCTCCCATACTGCTGGCGACCTCTGTATCAGGGGAGGTCTTCTGTCTCAGCTCAACAGCCAGAAACTCTGATGGGCAACCCAGAAGCCAGCAGATTTGGTATACCTATATATAGAGACCTTACTGCCAGTACACAGTGTCTACCCTCGACCCCTGAAGTGGGCCACTGTGTGCACTTAGTTTTGGTGGCAATTAAGAAGCCCTCCCTTCTTCTCGACCAAAGGGGGAAGAGTGAAATGAGACTAAGTGTCAATGGCTGAGAGATTCCAAACAGAGTCGAGAGGTTATCCTGGAGGTTATTCTTATGCATTAAGTAGATATCACCTTGTTGCTCAAGATGTAGTGGAGAGGCTGGAGGGAACTGCCTGATAATGCAGAGCTGTGTTCCAGTAGCCATGTTTCTTGATGATGATTGAACAATGATATAGCTGTCACAGTGTTACTGTGTGATTGTGAAAACCTTGTGCCTGATGCTCCTTTTATCTACCATATCAACAGACAGGTAGAACATATGGAATAAAAATAAATAATAGGGGGAACAAACGTTAAAATAAATTTAGTTTGAAATGCTAGTGATAAATGAAAGCAAGGAGTAAGGGGTATGGTATGTATAATCTTTTTTTCTCTATTATCGTTTTATTTCTTTTTCTGATGTCTTTTTATTTCTTTTTCTAAATCGATGCAAATGTTCTAAGAAATGATGAATATGCAACTATGTGATAATATTAAGAATTACTGATTGTATATGTAGAATGGAATGATATCTTAAAAAAAAAACAAAAAACCCTCCCTTTAGGAAGAAGGGGGGTGCATAAAGTGAGGCTGATCTGACAACTGGCCAGCAAAAGAGACTCCCTGGATCCTGCTACTTCTATCCTTTCTCCATGGAGGTCCAGAGCACATACAGTATACATAGGCAGAAAGGCAGGGACAAGGAACGAGTCACATTGTGCTGCACTACCAGGCACTTCAAAGCTGGTGGTGGGCAGGGGTAGTTGAAATACCAGTCCTACAACCAAAGGTCTTTGCACATGGGAGCCTGGAGACCACCAGACACATGATACCAACAAGCAGATCCTCTGCCAAGGTGCACAGTGCCCACCCCTCAGCCCCAAGTTTGGTGGCTTTCAGTACACATGGAAAACTGTGGCCTTCAAAGGATTTGCAACGGGTTGGGTCCTGGCCCAGTCTGCTGACACAGTCAGGGAGAGACAGGCCAGAGGGTAAGAGATGGCCCAGAGTGCCATCTGCTGGGAAGACACAGGGAGTGCAGTCTGGCAAATTACCTTTCTGCCCAGCTTTTAAAAATCTTCAATTAGAGGTTCACCTCCTACATGAGGTCCTGGGCTTGGTTCGGTGGGGAATTGATAAACCAAGTGCAAAGGAGACCTTCAATGCAAATTCAAGCAACTACAAAATCTTAGCAAGCGAAGGAAATCAACTTTCAAATAACCTTATCAAGATAATCAAATGCCACAAAGTCAACAGAAAATCAGAAAGCACATGAAGATAGATGCAGGAAAATATGGGCCAGCCAAGTGACCAAATGAAAACACCAGAGGAGACACAGAATTTGGAATAACTAAACAAATATATTCATACAAATCTCTTAAATAAGTTCAGTGGTGTGGCTAAAGACATAAGGGGTATCAAGAAGAACATAAAGGAAAATTTCAAAGAATAAACAGAGAAAAGGTTCTTACAGAAAGAAAGATACTGTATATCAAATTAAAAAAATACTATAGACACACAACAGCAGATTTGAAGAGGCAGAAGAAAGAATAAGCAAATCAGAGGACAGGACAACTGAATTTGAACACACAAAAGAACAAATGCTGAAAAAGACAGAAAAATTTGTATTGGATCTCAGAGAAATGAGGAACAACACAAAGCATACAAATACAACAATCACTGGTGTTCCAGAAGGAAAAGAGAAGAGTAAAGGGCTAGGGAGATTATTTCAAGAGATAATTGGAGAAAACTTTCCAATCCTTATAAAAGACAAAAACATGCAAATCAAAGAACCGCAAATAGAATAAACATAAATAGACCCACTCCAAGACACATACTAATCAGACTGCTAAATGCTGAAGAGAAGCAGAAAGTTCTTAAAGCGACAAGAGAAAAATGATTCACCACATACAAGGGAAGCCACATAAGACTAAGTTTGGACTACTCAAAAGGCACTATGGAGGTCAGAGGGAGTGGTATGATATATTTAAGAACCTGAAAGAGAAAAAATTCCAGCCAAGAATTCTTTGTCCAACAAAATTGTCCTTCAAAAGTGAGGAAAAGATTAAAATTTTCACAAACAAAAGTGGAGAGAATTTGTCAACAAGAGACCTGCCCTGGCAATAAATATTAAAGGAAATTCTGTCAGCTGAAGAAAAAAGAGAGGAGAGAGGTCTTGAGGAGGGCACAGAATTCAAGAGTACCAGTAAGGGTAACTTAAAGGACAAAAAGAGAGAGGGGAAAAAAATACAGATTGGAGAAATAAAAACTAAAGGATAAGATGGTAGATTCAAGAACCGCCTTTATGGTTCCTCAGGAAATTAAGTATATAATTACCAAATAATCCAGCAATCCCATTACTTGGAGGATCTGAAGGCAAGGACACAAATGGACATTTGCACACTAATATTTAAAGCAGCATTATTCACGATTGCCAAGAGATGGAAACAGCCCAAATGTCCATCAACAGAAGAGTGGATAAACAAACTAGGGTATATACATACAATGGAATACTATGCACCTATAACACAGAATAAAGTAATGAAGCATGTAATAACACGGATGAATGTTGAGGACACTACGCTGAGTAAAATTAGCCAGAAACGAAAGGACAAATACTCTATGGTCTTATTAATATGAACTAACATGATGAATGAATGTCAAGAGTTAAAGTTAAGAGCAGGAGAAAGAAGGCAGAGATTGGGCATTTGATGCTAAAGGAGTACAGAAATGTTCAACAGGACTGATTGTAAAGACCCTGAAATGGATAGCACAATACTATCTGATGTCAGCTCAATATTATAAGTACTGGGAACGAAGCTAACTGAGTACGGCTGAGTGAGGAAGGCTGGAGGCACATATGACACCAAAAGGAAAGTTAGAGGATAAAGACTGTGATGGTATAACTTAGTGATGCCTAGAGCAAACAATGATAATGATTAAATGCCTCATGTAGCTTGTGGTGGTGAACACATGGCTATGTTATTATACCGGGAACCACTAATTTTTTAAGTTAGATCATATGATGTGTGAATGAAACTGTTCAAAAATGAACAGAGAATACAAGTGCTGGAGAAAATGTAGAAGAGTCATATACCTATTCACTGTTGGTAGGGAAGCAGAGTGGTGCAGCCCCTTTGCTGGGTAGTGTGGTGGCTCCACAGGAGGCTAGGGATGGGGTTACCATATGATCCTGCAACCCCACAGTTAGGTGTATACTTGGAGGAACTGAGAGCAGGGACAAAAATGGAAATTTGCACACTGATGTTTATGGAAGTGACCTAAGGGTACATTGACTGAAGACTGGAAGGGAGAACTATGGTATATACAGACAATGGACTGAGTGGCTGCAAGAAGGAATGAAGTCCCGAGGTATGCAATGAGGTGAATGAAACTTGAGGACAGTATGCTGAGTGAAATAAGCCAGAAACAAAAAGACAAATATTATAACGCCTCACTAATATGGACTAACTATAATGTGCAAACTCTGAGAATTGAATTTGAGAGCACAGGTTATCCGGTGAAGGCCTATTGTAAAGGTTCCTAGATTCTAAGCTCTTATAGCAGTCACATCTACTCTGGAGTTGTAAATGTTATTTCTAAATTCTGAGATCTTGTTGGTTTGTACAGTTGATGTGATGCCCCAACACATTCCAGAGTAAGCTGGGCAGAAATTAAAAAGTATTTACAAAGTCCTTTGAAGGACCAGAAAAAAGATGGAAATACTAAACTTCCCCACCTGGGGAATATCTAATATTCTTGCATCACTAGGAACTACCAATTTGATGGGACAGGCTATCAGTCATGGGGCCCTTATGAAACTTATTCCTGCAAAGAAGAAGCTAAACTTCCCTGTGTTTATGCCTAAGAGTCATCCCAGAGAGTCTCTTTTGCTGCTCAGATGTGTCTTTCTCTCTAAGGCAACTCCACAGATGAACTCACTGCTCTCCCCCTACATGGGACATGATTCCCAGGGGTGTAAATCTGCCTGGCAACATGGGACATGTCTCCCCAGGATGATCCTGGCCCTAGCACCATGTGAGTAACAAAGCCTTCTTTACCAAAAGGGGGAAGAGAAATGAAACAAAATAAAGTTTCAGTGGCTGAGATATTTCAAATAGAGTTGAGAAGTCATTCTGAAGGTAATTTTTATGCAGTATATAGATATCACTTTTCAATTTTTGGTGTATTGGAATAGCTACAGGGAAATACCTGAAACTGTTGAACCGAATTCCAAAAGGCTTAATTCTTGAAGATAATCGAACAACTATAGAACTTAAGATATGAATGTGTTAGTGTGAAAACCTTGTAACTGACACTCCATTTATCCAGTATATAGACAGAGAAGTAAGGGGAAAAAAGACAAAAAAATAAATATACAATAATGGGAGATGGGAAATGGGATGTTTTGGGTGTTCTTCATTTTTATTTTAATTTTTATTTTTATTTCTAGTTTTTGGAGTAATGAAAATATTTAAAAAAACAACTGTAATGATTAATGCACAGCTTTATGATAATACTGTGAACCAGTGATTGTATACGTTGAATGATTATCTCAATAAAAAAATGAAGAAAAAAAGTATAATTATCTTTTAAAAAAGAATTGCCTTTATAATAATAACTTTGGATGTTAATAGACCAAACTCACCAATTAAAAGATACAGATTGGCAGAATGGATGAAGAAATATGATACAGCTATTTGCTATTTACAAGAGACTCATCTTAGACCCAAGGATACAAAATAGATTGAAGTGAAAAGATGGAAAAAGATATTCCACACAAACTATAACCAAAAAAAAGGATGGGTAGCTATACTAACTTGACTGGGTGCATAAACATTTATTATTCTTATTTCTTCTTGGTGAATTGTCCCTTTTATTAATAAATAATGTCCTTCCTTGTCTCTTATGACACCTTTGCATTTAAAGTCTATTTTGTCTGATGTATACTAATATCAATCAATGTACATGAGGCAAACACTGGCAAAACTGAAGGGAGCAATAAATGTTTCAACAATAACAGTAGGAGACTTCAATATACAACTATCCCTTATATAACAACCAGACAGAGGATCAATAAGGAAATAGAGAACCTAAACAATGTAATAAATGAATTAGAACTAAAAGCCATATATAAATTATTACACCCCAAAACACCAGGATATACATTCTTCTCTAGTGCTAATGGAACGTTCTCCAGGATAGATCATATGTTGGGGACAAAAAACAGTACCATAACAATACTAGGAATAAATAATGAGGGGGGCCAAGAGTTAAGGGGCTTTGGGATTTTCTCTTTGGTATGGGTGTGCTTATCTGTTTTTTGTTTGTTTGTTTGTTTTTGTATTTGGAGCAATAAAAATTGTCTAAAAATGAGAGTGATGATGATTGTACAATTGAGGATACTGTGAAACATTGCTTATTTTGGAAAGAGTAACTACTATATGAATATATCTCCACAAAATATGCAGATTCAAAAGAAATAAATAAACAGAAAGATTCAAGCGCTAGAGAAAATAGGGAGAGAGAGAGAAACCTATTCAATGTTGGTTGGGTAGCAGAATGGGACAGCCCCTCCAGAGAGTAAAGTAGTGGGTCCACAGGAGGCTAAATATAGGGTTGCCATATGATTAGGCAATCCCTTAACTGGGAATGCACTTAGAAAAACAAAGCAGGAACTTGAATACACATTTTCTCACTGATTTTTATGGCAACATTATTCATACTGCCCAATGGATGGAGGTGGCAAAGGGTACATTGACAGAGAAGCAGAAGGGCAAACTATGTGGTATACATATGATGGAATATTGTGTGGCTACAGAGAGCAACAAAGCCATGAGGCATGCAGCAAGGTGAGTGAACCATGAGGACATTATGTTGAGCAAAATGAGCCAGAAACAAAAGGACAAATATTGTATAGTCTCTTTTAGAAAATACTTGTAAGAAAATTGGAGCCTAAACTGTAAGCTCTTAGAGGAGTCACATTTATTCCTGAGCTTTAAATGTTACTTTTAAATTCTGAGATTTAAATTCTGAGATAGTGTATATATACACTATATGTGTATAACCTGGTATTTTCTTGGAATTTTTGGTATCTGTGTGATACCTAAGACTCAGAGTTGGAGCTCTGGAGCTCTGAAAGTCAGCATTGATACATACACAACTGTTAAGCCAAAAAAGAGATCAGGCTTCAATTAGAGATAAGAATGATGCCAATCTGGTTGGGTCTGAGGTAAATCAGAATACAGGGTAAAGATGATATTTATGTATTTTCGAACATCACCTACTGTATGAGACCAAAGGAAGAGAGATTTATTTTTTTCAAAATCTAAATTTTGGGGAGCACACAATCTAACTCAAGCTGTCTGGCCAGTTTAGTCAAATAACCAAAACACATGGAGTCTAAGAGAATTGGGAACAAGGTCTTGCACATTTCTGCTTTTTTTTTTAATGTAATACCCAGATACATTACAGCATATGTTGGGTAGATAATTAAAGTATTGGCAAAATCCCTTGAGAGACTAGAGAAAAAATATGGAACTATTAAATTTTCCCTGTCTCTCAAACAATAGGCCAAATAAATAGGCCAACCCCTTAATCTTGAGATTTGCTCTTATTAAACTTATTTATGTAATAGAAGCTAAGCCTACTTATAATTATGCCTAAGAGTTACTTCCAGAGAACCTCTTTATTGCTCAGATATAGACTCAGTCTCTCTCTCTCTCTAAGACCAACTTTGGAAGTAAAATAATTCTCTCCCCCCTATGTGAGACATGACATCCAGGGATATATATCTCCCTGGAAATGTGGGACATGACTTCCAGGGATGAGCCTGGCTTTGGGATCAACAAGGCCTACCTGACCAAAAGGGGAAAGGAAATGTAACCAAATAAGGTATCAGTGGCTAAGAGACACCAAATAGGGTTGAGAGGCTATTCTGGAGGTTACTTTTATAAGCTAGATATGGCTAAATTGACATGGTATGCCAAGCTCCAACCAATAGCATTCCTAGAAACCCTAAAGAATACCCAAGGTTCTATCTGAGATTCTATAGAAGTTTCACTCACTACGTTTATTTTTCAGAAATCTAAAACCTTCGTATTATTCCAATGCCAGATAAGCCTTGAAATTCAGAATTACCAGTCTCTCCAAGAGCATCAACCAGTTGCATCCCCCTACCCCATAATGTTGACCACCCCTTTCAACATGAAGAAGTTACAATGGTCATTGCTGAAATACACCTGAAGTTTGGGAGAAGGATCAAAGGAGAAGAAGAAGTCATAATAGAGAAGATAGGATTTAACAATTGAGAATGACTACTGAATCATTAGATTGATATTTTGATTTTAGTCTCCAGTGTCTGAGAGTAGCTAGAAAGAAATACATAAAATTGTGGACTGTAAATCATACTATACATAGAAATTTGTTCTATAAATACTTGTTAAAATGTACTTTGAATGTTATTGCTCTTTCTGTATACATTATATTTCACTATAAAAAATGTTTTAAAAAGCCTAATATGTATCTAATTCTCTAGTAGATGCTATGAGATGCAAAAGTATATAAGCCAATGCCTCCTCTACATGTATAAAAAGGTTAGTTAGGAGTCAGGATATATGTGGGATAAAATTGTATGATGCTTATGGGTGAAATAAATGTGATATAGGTGACCTTGGTGAAGAGTTCTTATCACTCTTCTTGCAAGAAACAAAGCCCAAGCACAATACCCTGAAATTTATTTTATGTTACCTAAGAGGAACAGATGTCTCACACAAAGCCTAGTTCATTGAAATGCTTATGATTCAAAAAAAACTAAAAAATTGATGAATATCACATTCAGGAGGGCCAACTCAACAAACTTTTTCCTTCTGAGTCCTGGGCCTTTGATAACCTAGATCCCAAAGGAGCGCAGTCCACATGTACAAAATTAAGGATAAAATGGCCTTTATTTGCATTTATGACATCTTTTCTAGCCTGAGACACAAGAAAGTCTAGTTAAGATAGATAAACTTCTGAAGCATGCACTACGTTTTTTTACTACACTGATTTTCATTACTCATCTTTAGAAGCTGCTGAGTGATATCTGAATAAAGGATTTATTGCATTTTTATACCTTATTATTCTGAAATATAACAGAGAAAAGATAACCAAAGCAAAATATGCAATTCCATAAATTATCACAAGGTAAACACCCATGTAGCAATCATGTAGGTGAAGAAATAGAATATTTTCTGCACCATCCTCATGTTCTCTCCCAATCACTTTATCCTCCCCACCCACAAAGGATACCACTTTTCAGATTTTCATGCTAGCTTTGCTAACTAAGCATGCATCCCTTACCTGTTGTTTTTCTTTTTGCATGGGTTTTTTGTATGGGCTAGTCTGGGTTTTTTGCTTGTTTGGTTGGTTTTTTGCATTTTATAAAAATGGAACCATGTAGTTAAAAAAGAAAGAGAGAGAGAACCATTCTCTTCGCATTTGCTTCAGGATAATCTTCTTTACAAGAGAATTAAACTTTGAATGTGAGTACCAGGCCAATAGAACCAAATTGCAAAGACTGTGTGATATGATTTTTGCCTTGGTTTGTTGTTCTTGACTACTGGAAATCAAGGAAATCTTTTTCACATCACCAGCTGGATACAAACTTAAAGAACACACAACTTAGGTATTAATCACAGAGATAATTTTTTTTTCTTTTTTGGCTTTTAAAAAGGGGAATTTAATAAGTTGCTAGCTTACAGTTCTAAGGCCAAGAAAATGTCTCAATTAAAGCAAGTTTGTAGAGCATTCAGCATTTTTCTCTCAGCTGGAAGGGCACATGGTGAATATGAAGGCGTCTGCTGGCTTTCTTGTGGCTCTACAAGAGGGAGTCTCTTCAAAATGTTTCCTCTTTTATAGGATTCCAGTAAAGTAATCAAGACCTACCTAGAATGGGTGGAGACACATTTCCACCTAATCCAGTCTAGCACCCACTCTTGAGTGAGTCACATCTCCATGGAGATAATCTAATTAAAGTTTCCAACATACAGTACTGAATAGGGATTAGAAGAAACCCTTGCCTTTATAAAATGGGATTAGAATTAAAACATGCTTTTCTAGGATACATATATCCTTTCAAACTGGCACATTCCACCCTCTGGACCCTAAAAAAGACATGTTTTCCCCATATACAAAAAGCATTTCAGTAACAATTAAGTGCAATACAAGGTTAAAACCAGTACAAAATCTCAAAGTTAGTTACAGGCATGGTCTATCCTCAAACAAAGTTCTCTTCCTGCTCTGGACCTGTAAAAATTCAAAACACGTTATTTGACACCAACATACAAAGGAGGAACAGCCCATAGGACACACATACACATTTCCATAGGAAGGAAGGAACACAGGGGTCACTAGATCCAAACAGTTAAAAAACCTGCAGGGCAAAGTCCATTAGATTTCAAAGTCTGAGAGTATTTATCTTCAGGGCTTTAGAAAGCAGCAGTCCCACCCTTTCCAAGGGCCTACGCAAAGGCCTGCCTTTCTCTGAATGCAACCTTGGGGGACATTGGGGAGACCACCTTTTTCTTGGCTCCCCCCTCAAAGGATCGGTGTTGTATCCAGGCTGTCTGCCATCTCTGGGGCACACACTCAACCCCTCCATGTGGTGGCAGCCAGGCTCTCCCCAGACCCGAAGGAATATGCTTCACCCTCTCCAAGGCCTGAGGTGGCAAGACTTTTCCACTGCAATGAGGTGGAAGGCCCATCCTCTGCTTTTGTGGCAAACTCAAACTCTCCAAATGCTTGGATGGGTCCGCTCTCCTGGCCCAAGGCTTTCTGACTTCAGATCCCAGCCTCCACGTTTTTGCCTCTGAAGTTACTTTTCCTCCAATGTGTCCCTTCTCTGTCCCTCTCAGTCCCGACTGGCAGTGGTTCTCTTTTTACAAATCCCACAGCACTCTCATTGGCTTTCTATGCCATTTAAAAAATATTAAATGTGCAGTGTGCAACACAATGTTAAAAGACAAATAAATAACAGGAAATGATGTCCAATCCAAAGGAACAAGATAAAAATTCAAAAGCCATCACTGATAGACCAATCTTTGGGCATGCAGGACAAAGACTGTTTAAAAATATACACTCAATATACTCAAGGAGATAAAAGAAAACACGGATAAAGAACTAAAGTATACCAGGAAAATGATGAATGAACAATATGAGAATCTCCAAAAAGAAACAGAAATTTTAAAAAGGAACCAAACAGAAATATTGAAGTTGAAAATCACAATAACTGAAAAGAAAAATTCCCCAGAGAGTTTCAGTAGCAGAATGGAGCCAGAAGAAGAAAGAATCAGTGGATGAAAACAAGACAACTGAAATGATTCAGGGTGAGGAGCAGGAAAAAAAGGATGAAAAAAGTGAACACAGCTAAAGAAAACTATGGGACAATATCAAACATCTTAATATGCATCTTATTAGAGTACCAGAGGAAGAATAAGGAGAGAAAAGAACAGAAGGAATATTCAAACAAATAATGGCAGAAAGCTTGCCAAAATCAATGAGCAATATAAATATACCCATCCAAGAAGCCCAACATATCCCAGACAGGATAAATAAAAACGACACACACCCAAACACATACTATTCAATCTGTCAAATGTCAAGGACAAACAGAGAGTTCTGAAAGCTTTAAGAGAAAATAAATACATTGAATACAAGGAAGTTCCGGTAAGATTAAGTTCTAATTTTTCATCAGAAGTCATGAAAAAAAGAAGGCAGGGACAAAATATTTCAAGTGATAAAAGAAAATTATTTCCAACCAAGAATTTTGTCTTGACAGAGAAACTGTCTTTCAAAATTGAAGAGAGATGAAGATATTTCCAGATAAACAAAAGCTGAAGGAGTTTGTCACCAGTAGACCTGCCCTATAAGCACTGTTAAAGGGAGTTCTTCAGACTGAAAGGAAAGGACATTAGACAGTGGATTGAAGGGACATAAAGAAACAAAGACCTCTGATAAAGGTAACTATAGGGGTAATTATAAATACCAATACTATTGCATTATATTTTATGATATGTAACTCCATTTTTCAGTTTTAAAATACAAATTACTAAAAACTTATTAGCATACCATGTATAAAGATACAATCTGTAACAAAAAGATAGGGGAAGAGGGAGTACAGAAACACTGTAGGTGTATGCTATTAAAGTTAAATTACGATCAAATCAAATGAGATTATTATAGATTTGAGAGTTAAATTTCATCCCCATCATAACCACAAAGAAAATACCTGAAAAATATATACAGAAGGAAATGAGAAGGGAATCAAAATGGTACACAGCAAAAAATCAAATAAATGTCAAAGTAGACATTAAGGAAAATACTGAAGGACAGAAAAGTATAAGACTTACAAAGACCAAATAACAAAGTGGAAGAACAAAGTCTGACATTATCAATAATGACTTTAAATATAAATGGATTAAACTCTATAGTCAAAAAGTAGAGACTGGCAGAAAGGACAAAAAAGGATGACCCAGCTATATGGTGTTTACATAACTCACATTAAATTTAAAGACACATGTAGGTTGGAAGTGTAAGAATGGGAAAGATGCACTTGTGGTAGCTGTATTAACATCATATAAAATAGATTTTTTTAAGTAAAAACTATTACAAAGGATAAAGAATGTCTATCTACTGGTAAAAGGGTAAAATCAACAAGAAGACATGCAATTATAAATATATATATATATATATATATATATATACATATATATATATACACACACACAGCAAACAGTAGAGCCCAAAATACTGAAGCAAATATGGACAGATTTGAACGGAGAAACAAGAAAGCTCTACATTAGTGGTAAAAGATGTCAATATACCACTTTCAATAAAGTATAGAACATCTAGGCAGTAGATCAATAAGGAAATAGAAGACTTGAAATATCCAATAAACCGACTAGTACTAATAGACACATACAGAACAATTCACCCAAAAATAGCAGAATATACATTCTTCCCTAGTGCACATGTGCCATTCACCAGGATATACCATACATTAGATCACAATTGATTCTCAAAACAATGTAAAATATTGAAATCAAACAACATACTTTATTCAACATCTATGGAATGAGCTGGAAATCAATAACAAAGGGAAAACTGGAAAATTCACAAACATGTGGAAATTAAACAATACACTTTTAAACAACCAATGAATCAAAGAAGAAAACACAAGGGACATTAGGAAATAGTTTGAGGCAAAGAAAATAAAAATATAGCATGCCAGAATGTATGGACCACAGCAAAGGCAGTGCTTGGAGGAAAATATCTAGCTCTAAATGATTACAACAAAAAGGAGAAAGATCACAAATCAGAGACCTAACCTCACAAATGCAGGATCTAGAAAGAGAAGAGCAAACTAAACTTCAGGCAAGCAGAGAAGGAAATAATAAAGACTGGGGTGGAGATAAATGAAATAGAGAATTTTAAAACAACAGAAAGAATCAAAACCAAAAGTTGTTCCTTTGAAAGAATCAATGAAATCAAGAATTTACCCAGACTGACAAAGATAAAAGAGAGGACAAAAATTACTAAAATCAGACATGAAAGGGGTGACAGTACTACTGACCCCACAGAAATTTTATAAAAAAAGGATTGTAAAAGGATACAAAAAACAATTGTATGCCAACAAATAGATAACCTAACTGAAATGAACAAATTCCTGAAAACACACAAACCACTTACACTGACTCAATAAGAAAGAGAAGATCTCCACAAACCAATAACTAATAAAGAGACTGAATTGTAATAAAAAGTCTCCCAACAAAGAAAAGCCAAATGGCTTTACAGATGTTTACCACACATTCCAATATAAATTAACACCAATCCCACTCAAACTTTTCCAAAACACTGAAGAAGAGAGAACACCTCCTAACTCTATGAGGCCAACATTACCCAAATAGTAAAGTCAGATAAAGATACCACAAGAAAAGAAAATTACACACTAATATCCCTTAGGAATATAGATGTAAAAATCCTCAACAAAGTACTAGCAAACTTAATCCTACAGATTATTAAAGGAATTATACACCACGATCGAGTGGGATTTGTTCCAGGCCTCCAAGGGTGGTTCACCTCAGTAACAGAATAAAGGAAAAACATTCATAATCATCCCCATTGATGAAAAAAAGACATTTAACAAAATCCATTATCTGTTCTTGAGAAAAACAGGAACAGAAGAAAATTTCCTCAACATGATAAAGGGCATCTATGAAAAATCCACTAACATCATATTCAACAGTGAACGTTTTCCCCTCTAAAACCAGGAACAAGACAAGGCTGCCCACTGTCACCACCATTATTCAACATTGTACTGGATGGTCTAGTCAGAGCAAGTAAACAAGAAAAAGAAATAAAAGGCATGAAAATTGAAAGGAAGAACTAAAACTTTCTCTCTTATGGTATGATCCTACGTATGGAAAATCAGCAGCAAAGTAACCACTAAATTTAGCAAAGTGGCAAGGCACAAGATCAACATGCAAAAATCAGAAGTATTTCTAAATACTAGTAATAAACAATCTCAAGAGGAAGTCAAGAAAAAAAATTTAGTTGTAACAACTACTATAAGAATTTCATATCTAAGAATAAATTTAACCAAAGATGTAAAGGTCTTGTACTCAGAAAACTACAAATCATTGCTAAAAGAAATCAAAGATGACCTAAGTAAATTGAAGGATATTACATGTTTGTGCATTGGAAAATTTAATATTGTTAAGATATAAATTCTACCCAAAGCGATTTACAAATTCAACAAAATCCCAAACAAAATTCCAAGAACCTTCTATGCAGAAATGGAAAAGCAAATCACTAAATTTATACAGAAGGGTAAGGGGCCCTGAACAGCCAAAGCCATATTGAAAAAAAGAACAAAGACAGAGGATTTGCGCACCTCCCAATTTAAAACTTATTACAAAGCCACAGTCAAAACAGCATGGTGCTGGCATAAGAAGAGACACATTGAATAACTAAGAATTGAGAATACAGAAATCAACCCTCACATCCATTTCCAATTGATTTTTGAGAACAGTACCATAGTCATGCAATGGAAAAGAATAGTCTCTTCAACAAATGGTACTGAGAAAACTGGATGTGTATGTGCGAAAGAATGAATGTGAACACCTATTTCACGCTATATACAAGTCAACTTAAAATGGATCAAATACCTATACATAAGAGCTGGAATTATAAAACTCCTAGTAGAAAATAAAGGGAACCATTTTCAGGATCTTGTTTTAGGCAATAGCTTCTTAGACTTTAAACCCAAAGCACAAACAACAGAAGAAAAATAAATGAGACCTCATCAAAATAAAAAAATTTTTTGCACCAAAGGACTTTATCATGACAGTAAAAAGACAACCTATAGAATGGGAGAAAATATCTAGAAACTACACATCTAATAAAGGCTTAATAAAGAATTTATAAAGAAACCCTACAACTCAACAACAAAAAGAAAAACAACTCAATTTAAAAATAGGCAAAAGTATTTTATTGCTCAGATATGGCCTCTTTCTCTAAGCCAACTCTGCAAAAAACCTCACTACCCTCCTCCCTACGTGGGACATGACTCCCAAGAGTCATTGTGTGAGTGGCAGATTTACAATGAAAACTAAAATCTCAACCTTGCAGTGTGTCTGCTGTTAAAATAAGGGCTTTAATTAGAAAAGGATGGTATCCTGAACCATAGGATGGGGATATATGTCTTGATAATGATGGCAATGGAGAGACAGGATCCCTGGAATCTGCTAAGCCTTTGCTACATAGATCTGTAATGGACTGCCCTGAGGAAAGTTTCCTGACCTCCAGACTGCCTTGAGTAAACAGCTTCCCGGCCTCCAGTCTGCCCAGAGGAGTCTGGCATCCAACCTCCACCTAGGGAGATTAACTCTTCAATGCCTGCTAATCCTGTAACCACCTCCCCTGGGGAAACAGCACTCACTCCATCACCAGATGAAACTGCAATGGAATGCCCTGAGATAATTGGCATGAAAGACATTTCTATTTCTTTTCATGACCCATCCCCACCACTCCTCTTTTCTTCAAGACCTATAACTAGACTATAGTCCCAACAGACCCTGAAAGGTAAGGTACAAAGTGTGACCCATGAGGAGGTACGCTATATTTCAAAAGAACTACAATGAGTTTTCCACTCTATTTAGACAGAAATCAGGGGCATATATGTGGGAATGAATATTAAGGGTGTGGGATAATAGTGGAAGGAAAATAAAGTTGGATCAAGCTGAATTTATTGCTATGGGCCCACTAAGCAGAGATTTTGCATTAAATGTTGTAGCTCAAGGGGTTAGAAAGGGCATTAATAGTTTGTTTGGTGGTTGGCTGAAACAAGAATCAAAAGTTGGCTGACATTATCTGAGGTCAAAATACCAGAACTGTCCCTGTATAGTGTAGATGAGGGGATCCAGAGGCTAAGAGAGATTGGAATGTTAGAGTGGATTTATCCTGGAAGACCTGCTCACACACTCCAGGAATGTCCAGAGGACACATCTTTCACCAGAACCTTGAGAAATAAATTCATGAGACTAGCTCCATCATCCCTGAAAAGTTCTGTAGTCGCCCTTCTCTGTAAGTCAGATATTGCTGTGGGAACTGCTGTCACTGACCTGGAATCCTTAAACACAATGGATGATTGGATTCCTAACTGGCAGAAGCCAATGTTAACAGTTAATTACCATAGACAAGGTGAACGTGGCCACCATAATGGGCTCAAAGCAGCAGTCAAAATAATTTCACTTATAGATTTCTGGCATTGGCTGGTAGATCATGTGTTACCTAGAAGTAAAATAGATGGGCATTCTACTAAATTATTGTTTGAGCTGTATAAGTAGAAGAACTCTAGGTCAAGTGGACAGAAGTCTAACTTGAATTCCAAAAACAGAGAGTCATGACCCCTCAATGGATTCCCAGACTTGAGAAAGTTTACAGACCCATAGCCCTTTGAAAGAGGGGAGGGCCGGGTACCCTTGGGGAAGGACCTTTTTACACTACCCCAAATTTACACTGTTAACATTCCTCCCAGCCTTCTCCAAGGAGACATTCACCTTTTACCAGGATGACTGTGCACTGGGGAAAAAGAAATGATCAGATATTTCTGGGATTATTGGACACTGGCTCAGAAGTGACACTAATTTCAGGAGACCCAAAGCGTCATTCTGATTCACCAGAGTAGGGACTTATGGAGGTCAGGTGATGGATGGATTTTAGCTCAAGCGTGTCTCATAGTGGATCCAGTGGGTTCCTGGACCCATTCTGTGGTAATTTCCCCAGTTCCATAATGCATAATTGGAATCTATATACTCAGCAAATGGCAGAATGCCCACATTGGTTCTCTGTCTCATGGAGTGAGGGCTTTTATGGTAGGAAAGGCCAAATGGAAGCCACTAGAGCTGCCCCTACCTAGCAAAATAGTCCATCAGAAGCAATACTGTATTCCAGGAGAGACTGCAAAGATTAGTGCCACTCTTAAGGACTTGAAGGACACAGGGGTAGTGTATTAGTTAGGGTTCTCTAGAGAAACAGAACCAACAGAGAACACTCGCAAATATAAAATTTACAGAAGTGTCTCATGTGACCACAGGAACACAGAGTTCAAAATCCACAGGGCAAGCTGTGAAGCCAATAATTCTGATGGAAGGTCTGGATGAACTCCACAGGAGAGGCTCACCAGCCGAAGCAGGAAGAGAGCCTGTCTCTTTTGAATCCTCCTTAAAAGACTTCCAATGATTAGATTAAGTATCACTCATTGCAGAAGACACTCCCCTTTGGCTGATTACAAATGGAATCAGCCATGGATGCAGCTGACATGATCATGATTTAATTCTATGACATGTCCTCATCACAACAGACAGGCCAGAACTTGCCCAACCAGACGAACAGGTACCACCACTTGGCCAAGTTGACACATGAACCTGACCATGACAGGTAGTGATTCCCACCACATCCCAATTCAACTCTCCTATTTGGCCTATGCAGAAAACAGATGGCTCTTGGAGGATGACAGTGGATTGTTATAAATTTAACCAGGTGTTAATTCCAGTTGTAGCTGCTATTCCAGATGTGGTATCATTGTTTGAGCAAATCAACACATCACCTGGTAACTGGTATGAATCTATTGATCTGGCAAAAAATGCTTCTATCTCAATAGCTGTCACTAAGGACCACCACAAACAGTTTGCAGGCAGATGGCAAGGCCAGCAGTATACCTTCACTGTTCTACCTCAGAGGTATAGCAACTCTTCAGCCCTATGTCATAACCTTGTTTGTAGGGACCTTGATTGTTTCTCCCTCCCACAAGACATCACTCTGGTCCATTATATTGATAATATCATGCTGATGGGACCCAGTGAGCAAGAAGTAGCAACAATTCCAGGCATTTTCATGTCAGGGGATGGGAGATAAATTCAACAAAAATACAGGGGCCTTCCACCTCAGTGAAATTTCTAGGTGTTCAGTGGTGTGGGGACATTGAGATATCCCTTCTAAGGTGAAGGATAAGATGCTGCATCTGGCCCCTCCTACGACCAAAAAATAGGCACAACACATACTTGCCTCTTTGGATTTTGGAGACAATATCTTCCTCATTTAAGTATGTTACTTTGGTCCATTTACTGAGTGATTAGAAAAGCTGCTAGTTTTGAGTGGAGACAGGAACAAGTGGAGGCTCTGCGACATGTCCAAGCTGCTGTGAAAGCTGCTCTGCTACCTGGGTCATATGATCCAGCAGATACAATGGTATTAAAAGTGTCAGTGGCAAATAGGGATGCTGTCTAAAGCCTTTGGCAGGTTCCTATAGGAGAATCACAATGCAAACCCTTATGATTTTGGAGCAAAGCCTTACCATCCACTGCAAATAACTACTCTCTTTTTAAGAAACAGCTTTTAGCCTGCTACTGAGCCTTAGTAGAGACTGAATGCTTAATCATGGGCCACCATGTTACCATGAGACCTGAATTGCCTATCATGAACTAGGTATTGTCTGACCCACCAAAACATAATGTTGGGGATACACAGCATAAAATGGAAATGCTATATTAAAAATAGGGCTCAAGCAGGTCCTGAAGGCAAAAGTTACAAGAGGAAGTGGCCCAAAGCCCATGGCCACGACTTATGTCACATTACCTTCTCTTTCTCAGACAGAGCTAAGGAATCCTGGGAAGTTCGTTACAGTCAGTTACTAAGGAAAAGAAAACTAGGGCTGGGTTTACAGATAGTTCAGCACAATATGCAGGGATCACCTGAAAGTAGACAGCTGCAGCACTACAACCCCCTTCTGGGATGTCCTTAAAGGACAGTAATGAGGGGAAATCTCCCCAGTGAGGTGAATCTCAAGCAGTGCACCTCGTTATTCATTTTGCTTGGAAGGAGAACTGGCCAGAGGTGTGTTTGTATACTGACTTGTGGACTGTTGCTAATGGTTTCACCAGATGGTCAGAGACTTGGAAGGAGCATGATTGGAAAATTGGTGACAAAAAGCCTGGAGAAGAGGTATGTGGGTAGGTCTTTCTGAGTGGGCAAAGAATATGAAGATATTTGTGTCCTTTGTGAAAGCTCACCAGAGGGTGATTTCAGCAGAGGAAGGTTTTAATAATCAAATGGATAAGATGACCTGTCCTTGGGTATAAGTCATCCTCTTTCCTCAGCTACTCCTGCCATTGCCCAATGGGTTCATGACCAAAGTGGGCATGGTGGTAGGGATGGAGGTTATGCATGGCTCAGCAACATGGACTTTCACTCACCAAAGCCAACCTGGCTATGGCCACTGCTGAGTGCCCAATCGGCCAGCAGCAGAGACCCACACTCAGTCCCCAATATGGCACCATTCTCCAAGGTGATCACTCTGCTACCTGGTGGCAGGTTGATTACATTGGACCACTTCCATCATGGAAGGGCCAGTGATTTGTTCTAACTGGAATAGACACATACTCCGAATATGGGTTTGCAATCCCTGCACACAATGTGTCTGCAAAAACTACCATATGTGAACTAGAGAATGCCTTATCCACTGGCATGGTATTTATTCCACACAGCATTGCTTCTGATCAGGGAACCCACTTCACAGCAAATGAAGTGCAGGAATAGGCACATGGTCATGGAATTATCTGGTCTTACCACGTTCCCCATCATCCAGAGGCAGATGGGTTGATAGAACAGTGGAATGACCTTTTGAAGACCCAATTATGGTGCCAACTAGATGGAACTACCTTGCAGAGCTGCAGCAATGTTCTCCAGGAGGTTGCAAATGCTCTGAATCAGTGTCCACTCTATGGTGTTATTTCTCCCACAGCCAGGATTCACGGGAATCAAAAGGTGGAAATGGGGGTGGCACCAATCACTATCACTCCTATTGATCTACTAGGAAAAATTGTGCTTTCTGTCCCTGAAACCTTAAGCTCTGCTACTCTACAGGTCTTAGTTCCAAAAGGAGGAGTGTCCTACCAGGAGATACAACAATGATTCCACTGAATTGAAAGTTATGATTGACACCTGGCCACTTTGTGCTTCTCATGCCACTGAATCAACAGGCATGAAAGGGGATTACTGTTCTGTCTGAAGTGATTGATCCTGACTATTAAGGGGAAATAGGATGGCAACTACACAATGGAGATAAAGCAGGGTTTTCCTGGAATACAGATGATGCTCTGGCACATCTCTTAGTACTACCATGCCCTCTGATTAAAGTCAATGGAAAACTGTAAGAACCCAATTCAGGCAGGACTACCAATGGCTCAGAAACTTTAGGAATGAAGGTCTGGGCCACCCCACCTGGCAAAGAACCAATGCTAGCAGAAGTGATTGCTGAAGGTAAGGGAACATGGAATAATTAGTATAAGAAAGTAGTGATAAATATGAACTATGACCATCTGACTGCTTACAGAAATGAGGACTGTGATTGTATGAGTATTTCCTCCCTGTTTTGTTATGAGTCTGTTTGAATTTCTATATAAGCAAATATCTTGTTTTATTCTTATCATATGACATAAGTTGCATTGTTCATGTAATAGTGTTTAAATCATAGGATATGAAGTTTTAGAGTGAATGCTACCTAAGGACTTGCACCCTATTCTGGAGAGATATAGTGTGTTTCTGTTTGTACACAGAACAGTTGAGTATTGTTAGGCAAAACACATGCCTGTTACTGTGTTCTATTGGAAAATTAAGCACGTTTCAAGGTGATGTGTATAGCTTCAAGTTGACAAAGGGTAGACTGTGATGGTTCAGCTCTGCCATCAACTTAACCAAGTGATAATGCCCAGTTGTCTGGTCAGGCAAGCAATGGCCTGGCCATTGCTGCAAGGATATTTCATAGCTGGTTGATAAACTGGAAGGCTGGTGTATTAAGTCATCATTTAGTTGACTGCATCTGTGGCTGATTACATCTGTGATGAACTAAGGTGTGCTTTCCACTATGAAATAATCCAATCAGATGGAGGCTTTTAAGGAAGAGGAGAGATTTCTTCACGGCTTCTTCAGCCAGCGAGCTTTTCTGTGGAATTTGTC
Source organism: Myrmecophaga tridactyla (assembly GCA_004026745.1). Taxonomy (NCBI): domain Eukaryota; kingdom Metazoa; phylum Chordata; class Mammalia; order Pilosa; family Myrmecophagidae; genus Myrmecophaga; species Myrmecophaga tridactyla. Next base: position 11,960 of record PVIY010023686.1, on the reverse strand, counting down.
CAGACCTTTCATTGGAGTCACCAGCTTCACAGCCTGCCCTACAGATTCTGGACTCTTCCATTCCCATGGTTACATGAGACACCTTTATAAATCTCATATTTACAGATATCTCCTGTTGGTTCTGTTCCTCTGAAGAACCCTGACTAACACAATTAGTAATAATGTAAAGACAAACAAATAATAGGCGGGGATAAGGGGTACAGGATGTTTTGGTTGTTCTTTTTTATTTTTATTGCTTTTTTTTTTGGAGTAATGAAAATCTTCTACAATTCATTCTGGTGATGAATGCACAACTATGTAATATTATGATCCATTGACTGCATACTTTGGATTGATTATATGGTGCGTAAATATAGCTCAACAAAATTGCATATTTTAAAAAATGGTCAAAAGACTTAAACATTTCTCCAAAGATAAATGGCCAAAAAGCACATGAAAAGATGCTCACTATCATTAGCCACTAGAGAAATGTAAATCAAACCCACAATAAGATACAATTCCATACCCACTAGAATGGCTATTAGTTTTTTTAAAAAATGGGAAAATAACAAGTGTCACAAAGGCTGTGAAAAGATAGGAACACTCATTCATTATTGATAGGAATGTATAATGGTGCAGCCACTGTGGAAGATAATTCAGCAGTTGTTCAAAAAGTTACCTATAGAATTTCCATATGTCCCCACAATCTCTCTTCTGGGTATACACTCAAAAGAACTAAAAACTGGGACTCAAACAGAAATTTGCACACCAATGTTCACAGCAGCATTATTCACAGTTGCCAAAAGATGGAAGTAACCCAGATGTTTGTCAACAGATGAATGGATAAACAAAATGTGGTATAGGCATACAATAGAACAGTATTCAGCCATAAAAATGAATGACACTGAGCAGGCCACAGTGGCTCAGCAAGCAGAGTTCTCGCCTGTCATGCAGGAGACCAGGGTTTGATTTCTGATGCCTGTCCATGCAAAAAAAAAAAAAAAAAAAGTGAATGACATTCTGATACATGGGACAACATGGATGAACCTTGAAGACATCATCTTGAGGGAAATAAGCTACATACAAAAAGACATACATTGTATGCTCTTACTGATATGAAATACCTAAAATATGCAAATTCATAGACTCAGAAACTGGAATACGTGTTACCAGAGGTCAGGGTGAGGGTGCTGAAAGGGAAGTTAATGCTTAAACTGTAGAGTTTCTATTTGAGGTTATGGAAGAGTTTTGGTAACGGATGGTGGTAATGGTAGCATAACATCATGAATGCAATTAACAGCACTGAATCACATATGTGAATGTAGCTAACAGGTAATTTCAAGTTATATATATTTTACTGGAATAAATGTTTTTAAAACAATGGACTGAATAACAATACAGTGAACTTTAATATAAACTACAGAGTATAGTTAATACTTAAAATAACTTCATAGTTAATAATATAATTATAATAATATTGTTTCATCAATTGTAAGAAAGGTACTACACTAATGCAAAGTGCTACTATTAGGGAAAACTGTGTATGTGAGGGTGGGTATGTGAGAACTCTGCATTTTCTACATAATTTTCTGTGAAACTACAACTTCTCTAATTAAAAATTTTTAATATATAATTCAAGGAGACTTTACAGAAATTAAAAGAAAACAGTGAAAGAGAGAAAAGAATAAAAATAAAAGCTGTAATAAATAATCTATAATGATAAATTTCCCTATGCAAAATTCATGTGTGCATTTATTCATTCCTGCATGCTCTTCTTTAACCACAAGAAACACAGTTTTAGCAAATAGATATTACAAATAACCACTATTGGTGATAATTAGAAAAATACAACACTAAAATACGGAAATAGGAAATTGTGTGTGGGTTGGGGAGAGTTTCCTCAAAAAAAATCATTTTTCTTCCAAATTAGTATATGTGTATAACAAAGAACGCATCAGGTGTGGCTATTATGAACAAGGATAACAGTAAGCTTCATTCATTTGGTCTCTGCCCTTGAGGAGCAGACATACTAGTCGGATGGACCCAAATACATACCAATTACTGAAACACCAAGATGAACTCCATGACAGATATTTAGGTCAAGGGTAGCACAAAGAATGTCTGACTTCTCCTTCAGAGAATGTTTTCCAGACCCTATCTCCTTAATCATTCATTTCCATTCCTCTCACTCACTCTGCATCTTGCTGTATGCACACCTTACTCAGTTACCTAATTTCCTCATATCACTTGAAGCTGTATGTACCCCAGAAAAATATGTTCTTAAAATTATCCATTCCTGTAGGTTTCCTTCTGATGAGGTTACTTAAGACCTGAATCACCTCATTCATGATGGGTCTAAATTTTATTACTGGGGTCCTTTCTAAGTGAAATGAATAAGGAGGGGGAGAAAAAGCAAAAAGCTGAAAGCCACAAGGTCTGAAAGAGTAGGGAGACAACAGCAGACACTGCCATGTGCCTTGCCAGGTGGCAGAGGAGCCAACAATCACCAGCAGCCAGTCTTGGGAAGAAAGCATCATCTTGATGATGCCTTTATTTGGACATTTTTCTGGACTTTAACCATAAGCAAATAAATTCCCATTGTTTAAGCTGAAACATTTCATAGTCTTTGCTTTGAGCAATGTAGAAAACTAAATACATCACTCCTGTGGTTTTTACCCTCTGCTACTACATTATACAGGAAGTATTCAAGATGTGGCTATTATCACCTGTTGGACACTATTGTACAAGTCTTTTAGAATAAGGACTAGCCTTTTATATCTTTGTACACCCTTAGTAAGCTAAATAAATTGCCTTAACATGAGTAGAAAATAGGTACTCAATAAACATTTGTTGAAGAAGTGCTTTACTCATTTACTTTTATGAATATCCAGGTTTACAATCTCAACAGCACAAATACAAAATAATTAAAATGATTTACTTAATAGTTAAATGACAATTTAGACACAAATAAATAATTTAAAGAACTTTTCAAGATTATACCTACCACATAAATCAAAGTAGAATGATATTTTATTTCAATATGTTTATTATGAATCCAATGTTAATATCTGCTCAATGAAAAGCTATATAGAGCTACAGAGTCTAACATAAACATTAGTAGATATGTACACAGCAAAATGAAAATGTTGAAATAATACAATGATAAAATGTTACATATATATATATATATAAAAGAGTTTTGTGGGGAATGAGAGGAACATGGGTAGGCAGATATTTAAAGTGGAAATTGCAGTGGACTTGCCTTAAAGACCCTTCAGAGGACAAAGACACTCAAATTACTTTCATCATGACTTACTGACATAAGTGCTTCATAATTCCTATTTTCCATAATGCTTGTAAAGTATTGCATAACTACAATTTCTATATAATAGAACAATAAAAACTGAAGCTGAGAGAGAGCTAATGAGAGGTTTAAAAAAAAAAAGGTCTCTTTAGACTCATTGTAGACACCAGGATACAAATAGATTGAAAGTCAAAGGATAGAAAAAGATTTTCCACACAAGTTGTAATCAAAAGAAGGCTGGAGTAGCTATACTATATTGCACAAAATAGACTTTAAATGTAAAGACATCATAAGAGACAAAGAAGACTGCTACAAAAAAGGAACAATGTCATGAAGCATGCAATGATGTGAACAAACATGTGGGACATCTGGTGAGACAAAATAAGCCAGAAACAAAAAAAAACAACAATGGTATGGTCACTTTCAGAAAATACTTATAAGAAAACAGGGGCCTAGATTGTAAGCTTTTAGAGCAGACACATTAAATCCAGATTCTTATTTCTGGCTTTTGAGAGGCTGTTTTATATATACAACCTGAAATTTAAAGATAAGAATGAAGCTGAAGTGGTTGGGGTTAAAGTAATTCAGAACATAGGGGTAAGAAAGACAGTGTCTATATTTTAGAACCAAACATACTCTTTGAGACCAATGGAAGAAAGGTTTATTTGGTCTGGGACTGAAATTTTCTGTAGTGCATAATCTAATTCAACCAATCTGCATAGCTCATTTGAGCAAATGAAACACAGGAAGCACAGAATAAGAAAGAGGTCCTTTAATACTGTGTAGATTATTGTAAGGCCTGGAAACATCCTAGAATATATTAAGTAGATAATCAAAAAGTATTGGCAAAGTTCCCTGAGGGAGGAGAGAATGACTATGGAACTATTAAACCTTACCATCAGGGAATCCCCTGAAACTGTGCCAAACTTTAGGGATACCCAAATCAATAGGCCATTCCCTTGTGCATGAGGCTTACTCTTGTGAAGCTTATGTAGGTAACAGAGAAGCTTAGACTACCTATAGGCATGCTTAAGAGTTACTTCTGGAGGACCTCTGTTGTTGCTCAGATGTGGCCTCAGTCTCTCTAAGCCCAACTATGCAAGTGAAATCATTGTTCTCCACCTACATGGGACATGACATCCAGGGGTGAAAGTCTCCCTGGAGACATGGGAAAGGACTCCAGAGGATGAATTCAGACCTGGCCCCGTAGGATCAACAATTCCATCCTGACCAAAAGGGGGAAAAGAAGTATAATTAATGAAGTATCAGTGGCAGAGAAAGTTCAAATAGAGTCGAGAGGCTACTCTCTTACTCTTGCTCTTACTCAAGCTTCACTTAGAGCTTGCTACCTACCATAACTTGCCAACCCCCAATCAGGATCATCCCAGCCAATCCTAAAGAACACCTAGGGCAATACATAAGATTCCACAAGGGTTCCAGGTACTAGAGTAACTTTCCAGAAATCTACAACCTCCAGATGGGTCCCTGGTTCAGATAAGTCTGAAACCTAGCCTAGCCTCTCCAGAACATCAGATAGTTCCATCTCCCTACCCCATATTAGTGACAGACCCTTCCAATACCAAAAATTTAGAATTGTCATAGCCCAAACAACCCCAAAGCAAGGTATGGAAAGATCAAAGGTGATGGTGGAATTATATATAGAAGATAGGACTTAACAAATGAATATGAATGCTGAATCATTAAATTGATATCTCTTTTACTCTTTAGTATTTTAGAGCAGCTCGAAGTAAAAACCTAAAATTGCAAAATTGTAACTCATGTCAAAGTCTGAAATATGTTCTACAACTAATTGTGGTGTTGTGCTTTGAAATTTATAGATTTTTTTGTATATATATGTTATTGTTCACAAAAAAAAAGAAGGAAAAAACAATTGATTGTGATGATAAAAAAGTATTTAAGCCCTCTAGCCTCCTATATTCCGGAGCAGCTAGAATGATAAATACAAAAGGATCATATGGTAGCCCATGACAAACTCTGGGATCTATCTTGTAACCACTTTTGAAGAGTGCTTTGAAAACTATTCTTTTTTTTATTTCTTTGCTTTGTATATACGTTATACTATACAATACAAAGATTTAGAATGGGCAAAACCCAAATACCCCTATGGAGTGTAGAAAGAATGGAGGTGATGGTGGAGTTATACAGAGAAAGCTGGGCTTAGCAAATGAGCGTTGAGTCATTTTACCAATATTTATTTTAGCTTCCAGTACCTGTGAGCAGCTGGGAATAAAAACCTGATATTGTGGAACTGTAACTCATACCAAACTGTGAAATCTGTTCTACAACTGTTGTGATGTACTTTGAAATGTATTGCTTTTAGGTATATATGCTATTTAAAGAGAAGGAGTATAACAGAGAAGATAGGATTTAACAAATGAGTATGATTGCTAAATCAATACATTGACATTTCTGTCAGTCTCCAGGGTCTTGGAGACGCTAGACGGAAAACCTGAAATTGTGGAACTGTAACCTACACCAAACCATGAAATCTGTTCCATAACTACTTTTTAAAACGTACATTGAAAGCTATTGCTTTTTTGTATTCATTTCATAATTTAAAAAAAAGTGAAAGAAAAAAAAACAAACAGGTCTCTTTAAATATTTGCCAAGATACAAGGAGCAGGAAAACAACTGAAGAAGCATGGTATGCAATACACAGACTGGTAATTTCTTTTTTGTGCGGCACACTGAGGGCATTTAAAATCTGGTCAATTAATGGATGAATGGATGCAAAATGAAGATAAAAATTGACTTAACAAACACACTTTGGAAAAATAATGAGAAGAAATTTTACCAGACTGGTATGAGACTGTTAAATTAATATAATTACTTGAAAAGTATTTAATGTGAAGTTAACTTGCTTTGCAAAATAAACACCTTCAGAAGTACAAAACTATCTTGAAGTCAGCAGAGTAGCTCAGCTATAGTGTGTGCTTATGCTGTTCATATAACAGAATATTCAGCTTCTAAAACATGGAGACCATATAACTCAACAGTAGATAAGCTAACACATTCTGCCTTGCCACTCAAGTGACCACTGAAACCAATATTTCACAAGGAGGAAGATACAGACTGAGGCAATCAGAAAGATAAAGCATGCCCCAAGAGAGGGAGAAGGTGGAGAAAAAGCATTCCAGATTACTGCCTGTCCAACAAATGCAGGAGCATATGTGACCTATGATTTCTGTTGATAGAAGCCTAAGAGAAAACAAAGAGATGGGAAGAAGTAGGTAAATAATAGTTATTAGTTGACTATAGCCATAAGCATGATGTAAGACAAGCCTATTAATTTTCTTACTGTGAAAAAGCACACCTCTTCCTCTCAGATTTAAACAGGTATTACCAACTTTACAACTTAGATTTTTTTATCCTCCTCAATATCAATTATTTCAAGACAAATTTTTAAAAATGGGAGATGGGAGGTGGATAGAAAGAAAGGGAAGTCCTAAAATTAAAGAACTCAATATCACCCTTCCAGCTGACCTCTTATGAAAGGTATAATTCTGTGGTAGATATCACATGGACCAAAGGGGTCAAAAGTCAGAGAACTATAATATTTGGTTTGGAAACAAGAGGCAGCTATAAGCTTTAATACATTCTCCTAAAATATAATGGGGACAAACGGATCTAAATAACAGATTATCACGAACTCAAAAGTTGTTTTAACCTTGCAATCATGTGTGATAACTACTGAAATATTTTTTCTTCTTTTATACATCATTTTCTTTGAGGAGTAAGATAACACATATAATTTAGTCATCCTTCCTAAATGGAAATGCATTATATGGTGTACAAGGGCAGTAGACTAACTTAGAACAAATAAATTCAGGTCAAATAAATTCAGGTTTGCTTAAAATAGCTTTTCAACTTTTCTCTAAATCTTGAGAGTTTGAAAAATTGCTCTTGACTTTATATTAGAAAGTACATAACTGAGTTACTTAAAATTCTAACTCTATTAATAAATGAATAGCCAATGATTAACCCAAGAAAAAAAGGTAATAAAAGAAAATGGGTAAAATAACAGTTTCAGAGTGTTGGGAGCTGAAAAAAAAAAAGAGGGAAAAAAGGGAATGACTATAACCAGTGGAATCCTAATAATAATTAAGCATAAAATAAAGACAAGTTGAATTTCCTGAGTTATGCAAATATTAAAAGAGTACTAACCTGGAGAACACAATCAAGCCTTATTAAAGTAGGTTAAACAAAAGTCCTAGATAACACAAACTATCTTTTTTTCCCTCAAAAACAAGATTTATAAGAATCCTGAAAGATGATCATCCTGACCACTCAATGAAACAGGTTATAAAAAAACTGGGAATTTTGTATGAAGTCCTATTTTAATACATGGTAGCCTCTTTATCCATTTAATAAGAATGCCGTTCTACCTAGGATTTTGGAAGTTAACTTATTTATACACTATGTCCAATATTCAAAGAATAAGAACTCAAAGCATCCCCCAGAAAGAGGAAATCCTTTGATCCTTTCTGTTCCAGAGATCCTCAAATTCTTGAAACTCCAACATCCCATTCCCACTGCCAAATCCCTCACAAAATATTTTGCAATTTATTTTTGCTAGTTACCTTTTCAAAATCAAAATCATGTGTTTCACAACTGTGCAACATTCCATGGGCATTCATGAGCTTATCAGGAATCAACCAGGAAAATTCTGGCTCCAAGAAATGAGCAGACATGCATTTGCTGTTAGAGGTTTCACGGGATGGCTATTACTCTCTACATTTAGGTCTGTTTAGGTGAGTACGTTATGTAACAACAAAACTTGGTGCTATAAGAACCTAGTCTTCTGATAATCTATGAAGAGGCACAGTCTCTTGAAACACCAGGGCCAATGTCCAGGCAGCAGGAGAAGTGTGCAGTTCACCATCGAATGAGTGCCTGGTATGTTCAAAAGGACAGTAATTAGATCTATATAGACTCTATGACCAAATAACTTTAAAAAGAATGGTTGGTCATTTCCCAACAACAAAAAAAATCCTATTAAAAGGAATAGGGAGGGCAGGCTGCCGTGGCTCAGCAGGCAGAGCTCTGGCCTGCCATACTGGAGGTCTGGAGTTCGATTCCTGGTGCCTCCTGCCCATATGCAAATAAAATAAAAAAAAGGAAAAGGGAATGGTATCTAGTAAAAGGGAAGATAAAAACAGTGAAGGGGCGGACCACAATGGCTCAGCAGGCAAACTTTTCGCCTGCCATTCCAGAGACCCGGGTTCGGTTCCCGGTGCCTGGCATGCCAAAAAAAAAAAAAAAAAAAAAATGGTGACGGAATAGATGAAAACTATTATGAGTGTTCCTCAAAGGGTTGTTCAAAGACCTGCAGCTTTAGAAGCACCTGGCAATTGTCTTTTAAAATGCAGGTCCCTGGGCACTACCCCAGACCCACTGAATCAAAACCTCCGAGGGTGATGCCCTGGAATCTGCATCTTTAAGATGTCCCCCCAGGGTATATTATGCACATCAAAATTTAAGAATAATGTATTCAAGGGGCTTTAAAATATGAATCCATAACCTGCATCTTTTATGGGAGGCAATAGGAAACCAGTACTAGATAGAAAAAGGTCAAAAATGTAGTTAAGAAGGAATGTTTCCAGAAAACCTTCCTTGTTCTCCATGAGGTGAACTTGCTATAATAAAAAGAAAACAAACATTTAATCTTTTCAAAAACAGACAATCTTATTCTAAAATAATCAATTTTATATAAATTCAAATATTTAAATGTAAAACAAAATGAGATATGCAGTTTTAAAATATTTCACAACATTGTTATTCAAAACTGAATGTTTGCAAAAAAGTGCGTATCACTCTAATTTATGAACTGAGAAAGCAAGTCCTGATCATTGTATAAATTAGGGTTTAAAATCTATCTACAAATTTCTTTAAAACATCTCATCTAAGAAAAAATAAGACATTTTGCTCTAGAATTGGCTATTTCTAGACTCTTTCAGTAGGAGAAAACCTCCTCCAAAGACGGTACACCTCACAGTACAACTTGCTTCACTCTTATGCTCAGATCCATCAAGACTCACAGTGGCATTAAACCTGACCAGCAGATGAACCGGTGACTAGACTCTAACTCAGAATACCTGATTCACCACCTTCATAAGCCTTCTTACCACTTCTTAGACTTGCTCCCTAAATTTTATGTCTCCATCTGTTAGGTACCTGGTACTTCCGAAAAAATGTTTTTGATCTCTTTTACTGAGTATCTTTCTTTATTAAATTTATTTATAACAACTCCAAACTAGGACTCAAAATACTGAATAGCAATAATCCTCTAATAAATTACAAGTTATATGCAATTTTTAAAATACTGATACAGTTTACATTGTGCAGTAGATGCACTGAAATGGTGGTAAATCAAATTTTTGCTGAGTTAATAATACATTTAACATGCATGAAAAGAGGAGGCCAGCAAGGAAATCTTTCACAAAAGAAAAAACACTCCTATAATTTGAATAATTACCCCTAACTAAGCCATTTTGTAATTTCTGATGGGGGGGCGGTGAGCATGGTCCAGGAATCGAACCTGGGTCTCTCGCATGAAAGGCAAGCATTCTACCACTGAACCACCCACGCACCACATAATTTCTGATTTTTAATATTTTTCTTTCTTACATTAATGTCCCTAAGTAAAGCACAGTAAGGCATATTACAGCATTTAGAGAAATGTTTTAAAATTTTCCAGAAGGCAAAACCATTTGTCCTTAACCATGACCTATAGGCTCTACTTTTGATCTTTAATGCAGAGGATGACTTGGAGTCTGATATAAAATAAAACTGTTCTCCTTCCAGAGTATATTCAATTCCAAATGAATAATTTCTTAAAGCAGCAACACATTCAGTACCTTGATTGTACTCAGATTCATCAAATACTATACTCAAACACATTTGTTTTCTTTATTTGATATGTCATTTAGTAGGTAAACAGTAAGATTAGGTGTTAAGAAGGAGGAAACCATTGGTATACTGGTAAATGTTTAACAATTGGAGGGAGCGAGGAAGCCTTCATTTGTAGCATTTGCCAATTACCATAATGTTAATACTCCCACTGTGACAGATTTCAAGCTACCACCATGATGTCACTAACATGGAGATGGAAAGAGTGTGCACAATTGGCTCTAGTGAGCTGATTTGAGCTGGTTTCAGCACAGCACCAGAAGAAGCCCATAAGGCACCTGAAAATTATCCCACTATCCCAACACTTCACAGCTTGCTTTGTCCAACTCTTGTCCTCCGAAGCCACACCTTCAGAAATGCCTCTCTCTGAACCCACATTAACATTTTTACCTTTCTTAATAAAAGAGAAGTTATAATAGTGATTTTTCTCACCTTGATCACAATCTGCATGATTTCTTGGAATGCTCTTCTATTGATACTCAGCAAAATAAGACTTAAAGCTTGTACCTACTTTTTTGGCTTAGTTTAGGAACTAGAGTAGCAGCAGGTAGAGACAAGCAGTTAAATATTACTGAATGACATAATGTTGGAGATTATATAACAATATATGAATTAACTAAACAATTTTCGTATTTCCTGCTGACAACATTTATGTTCCTTACATAAAATATACCCTATGTACTAGTTTCCTCTGCTGCTCAAAGCAATACCATGAAATGGGTTGGGTTAAACAATGGGAATTCATTCATTCCTGGTTTTGAGACAGGGACAATTTCCAAATCAAGACATCATCAAGGCATTGTTTTCTTCCCAAAGTCAGGCTCCTCTGGTAAGGCACATGGCAGTGTCTGCTGGTCTCTCTCTTCTCTTGCAAGTTTCACTGATCTCAGTTCTTGCTTCTGCAGCATTCTCTCTGTGTGTCTGAATTTCATTCTATTATAAAGGACTCCAGTAAAGTTTTAAAACCCATCCTGATTGAGGTGAGACATACCTCAACTGAAGTAACCTCATCAAAAGATCCACTTACAAAGGGCTCACACCCACAGGAATGGATTAGATTTAAGAACACTTTTTTATGAGATACATACAGCTTCAAATAACCACTAAAAATAAAGTGTTTCCTTCAAAGATAAAAGTAAACGACAGAAATTTCCTATTTGAAAAATGCAATATTAATGGATTATAAGGGTAACAATACCCACGTCTATAAACAGCATGGCCTCGGACAAACTGTTTAATGTTACTGGGGCTCTTCTAAATAAATGGAAATCATTATATCTGCCTCAAAAAGTTTCTTGTAAGAATTACATGAAAATATCTGCAAAGCATCCTGTACTGATACATGATCGATGCTCCAAAAATTGTAGCTATTCTTATTACAGTTTTCTACATAATACATGTCCTGGGTCTAGCAAATCTTTTCTAGGAGTTTCTAGGGTTAAACAGGAAAATCTCTTCATTGGAACATTATTTTCATGGTTTTAAATATTCCCTATGAGCCGTGACATCCCATACCTCTTGGACCTTGATGCAACCACAATCCCAACTCTAGCCTTGCCAGTTCTTACTACCCACAGCTGCTTTCTCTGAACTCCTGAGTCTAAGACATAACCTTTTGTAAAAAAATAAGACTAGCAGCCCTCCTTAATTGGAAACAGAACTAAAACACACTACTGGATTTTTAAGAGATACAAAATCTAATAGAAGAAAGTCAAAAGCGGATCTTTCTTTTGACTTCATGGTGACT
>PVIY010023685.1:0-39027 GCA_004026745.1 Myrmecophaga tridactyla | reverse complement strand
GGCCATCACTCTACCACAGTTGAGTTCATGTGTTATCCATACTCTGTAGGCAGGGAAGGACGTGCATAGCATCTTTATAAGGACTTCCATCAGCAAGGGGCCTTAATTATTATGGAACTAAAGTACCCAGATTGACTCAGTTCTCATTAGGCAAAATTCAGATGGCTACATTTGGAATTGGCCCGGCAAAATTAAGACTTTGGGCTTAGCCGACCTTTAGAAGTACAGGAAAAAAAAACAAACATGTAACCATATAGATCTCCTCTACCAAATTGATATCTTATGTTTTAAAACTGGCAGATTTCTAAAAATCAATTTTTCTAGGGACTGTACATCATCTAGATATAGAATGACATATGGTTTTGGTTTTATTCACTTAAAAAAAGTGCCATTTTTTGATTAGTTCAGAACACAACACTCAGACATTTACAACTCATTTGTTCATTTTTCCAACAAATATTGATCATTTTCCTAAATCTTGAGACAGTGTTTGCTCCCGGGAACAGAGCATTTAATAAAACAGACTTGTTTCTTTAAGTACAGGGAACTTAAATCTTGTAGGAGAAATAGACATTAAACTACCAATCACCATTAACGACATTTTAAGTTCTGTGAAAGGAAGACCCAAGTGCTGAAGGGCATGACAGTGGGACCTAGGAATTAGGGACAATATTCTTAAAAGCTTTTGACTTGAGGGGTGCTCGGATGGTTCAGTGGTAGAATACTCACCTTCCATGTGGGAGACCCAGGTTCGATTCCCAGCCCATGCACAAAAAAAAAAAAAAAAAAAAAGCTTTTGACTTGAGTCCTAAAGGATGTCCACAGTAGATTCTCTGTTGTCTGGCTTCTCGATCCTCACTGTGGAAATGCCTGCTAAGTAAGACCACTACCCTGTTAAACCTTCTGGGTAACCCGGTAACTAGAGACCTCTGAAAAGAATAGTAAGGAAAACTGAAGAGAGGCAGATTTTAAGGGCATTCATCTTTACTTTCTTCCTTTCCTCCCTCCCCTCTCCCTCCTTTCTTCCTTTTTCCATCGTTTCCATAATAATTTTCTGAATGTCACCACGTAGAAGGCGCTATGTACTCTAGCATTTTAAATTTCATTTCTGTTGACAGGGAGCAGCAACCTCCTCCTGCTCCATTATTGCTGACGTTTTAGGTCATTCTGGTCTTTGGTTCTTGCTGAATATTCTCTACTTTATTGGAAAGTTACTGCATCCCATTTGCTGCCTGTTTGATTGATGAGTTCTCCTTGTCACCTTGTGATTCCACTAAGTTTTGGCTGTGACTGGTACTTCCAAACTCAAGTTCACCTGTCATTCTCATATTCTCTTTCTCTCCCCCTCTCTTTCTCTCTCCCCTCCTCATTTATGATTATTATTTTTTAATTGGAGAAGTTGTAGGGTTACAGAAAAAACATGCATAAGTTGTTCCTATATACTTCCTCCTTATTAACAGTAACCTTGCATTAGTGTAGTACATTTTCTGTGATTGGTGAAAGCCAAAAGAGCCCATTGGTGAAACCACAAAAAGCCCATGGTTTATTGTAGGGCTCACCATTTGTATTATATAGTCCTGTGGATATTTTTAAAGTTTTTTTTTTTATCAAGTAACATATAAAAAATATAAAATTCCCCTTTAACCACATTCAAATGTATATTTCAGCTGTTAACTACTTCACAATTCATTGCTAAAACTTTTCGATCATTCCAAATAGAAACTTTATATAAGATTTAAACATTAACTCCCCATTCCCTGTAACCATCTTAGCACTTGACAACCTGTATTCTAGATTCTTAATCTGTGAATTTGCTTATTCTAATTAATTCATATCAATGAGATCATACAATATTTGAACTTTTGTGTTTGGCTTATTTCATTCAACGTGGAGTCATCAAGTGCATCCATGTTATTGCATACACTGGAGCTTCAGTCTTCTTTATGGCTGTGCAATATTCCATTGCATGTATATACCACATTTAATTTATTCGTCTGTCTGTTTATGGACATTGGTGTTGCTTGTATCTTTTGGCAGTTGTGAATAATGCCGCTTATTGCAGATTTTCTGGTTTCCATTCCTAGCTCACTTAGTATTTTTAGGTCTCACCAGCTTTCCTAATCTGTTGGGGAACATGGCTAAGAACATTACATCATCCTAATAAAAGAAAATGCTCAGGCATTCCTACTATGTCTTTGGTGTATTCATTCAGTCACTAATAGAGCAATATTCACTGAGGGCCTCCCATGTGCAAGATACTGTGTTACATGCTGTAGATTCAGAATGAAATGTCATCGTTCTTAAAGCTCTTAAGATCTTTATATGTGATTTATTAGTTTCATAGTCTGCTGTGATTCCACAGCCACTTCCATTGTGTAAGAAAATTCCAAGTGAAATAAAGGATGGTGGTCTCTGTCTCTCTGCCACTTTCTTTATCACAGTTTATTCACTCATTTCATTCATTCATCAATTCTTTCAGCAAATATTTATGGAGCATCAGGCACTATTCTAGATGGCACAGCCAAGAGGTGATTAAACTAAGCCTTTCATTAAAGGAACTGGAAGAGCCTGCCATCCCCACTGCTGTTCTTGTGGGCATTCTGCTGTCCCTGGCTCTCTCGTTTAACATGAGGATGTTCCTGTTCCTCTTATGTGTAAGCAGAGTTGAGGCAGAGGAGGAAAGAGATTAAGTGCTCAGTAAAAGGTGCCAAGAAAGGCAGTCTCACTTGGCTTTATTTAATTGGAGTGAAAAATCTGTATTTTGCACTCCTTTCCATTTCGTTGCTTTTGGCCTTTCCTCTTCTATTGACCCTCTGCTTTTGCTGTAACTTCTTGAGATAGTTCCTGTTTAAAAGCATTTTCGTGTTAAGTAACATGAGGTAAACCTGCTTTAATCTTGATTTCACTATTTCCTGGCTGCAAATTAGGCAAGTTGTTTCATTTCTCTGAACCTCAACTTCTTTATCCATAAACTGAAAAAGACAATTCTGTTATAAAGATAAACAAGATAACTTTTATTAAGTATACCTACTGCATGGTCAAAACTTACTGTCCCTTGGTCCCTATGGTGATTTGAAGCTGTATATACACCAGAAAATCATGTTCTTAAACTTAATCCATTCCTGTGGGTGTGAACCCATCGTAAGTAGCACCTTCTGATGAGGTTACTTCAGTTAAGATGTGCTCAACTCCTCGTCAGTTAAGGTGAGTCTTAATCCTCTTACTGGAGTCCTTAAAAAAGCTGAATGAATTTGAGGTAGAGAGAAAGCTAGAGGGAGCAGCTAGAAGCTGAAGGTCAGTGGAACCAGTAGAGAAGGGAGAGCCAGGAAAGGCTGCCACGTGCGCTGCCATGTGTCAGAGAAGTCCAGAACCAAGGGTCACTGACACCCAGCCCCAGAACCCCAGGCTTTGGGAAGAAGGTACCAGCTTGATGATGTCTGACTTGAACTTTTCTTAGCTTCAAAACCATGAACCATTAAATTTCCACCGATTAAGCCAACCATTGCATGGTATTTCCTTGAGCAGCCAGGGAAACTAAAACACCCCCCTAGAAATAAAGTTTGGTTGAAGGAGAAGAACATCACAGATAAGTATTTAATGAACATTACAGATGTTTTATTGGCTGCATGAAACAAAAATTGTTGGCTTTAGTGTGATAGTTGGTGTATTTTCCTTTTCATTATTAAAATTCATGGAGTCATTGTTCTCATATAAGAAGATACTTCTCAATAGAGAAAAAAATCTCGAGGTTCCCACTTCTGTGTTGAAGAATACAGAATGCTTAAGAATAATTGATATTCTCCAGGAGGAATGGATTTCTAGCTAATGATAGGCATTGCTATCTTCATAGCTATTAATGTTAACTTAAAATTCAGCACATTATCAGTTTATTCCTCTTGCTCTTTCCTCCAAACATCTGAGACATCTGCCTGCTTTGCTTACACCCATGTCTTTTTTCTGTTACCGTAGTCAAAAGTAATACTTGAACTTGGATTACATTAAATTTCAGTCTGTTGACTGCCCTAAATGACACAGTCATATCCCATTCATAGACTCAGTGAGAATGTTATTTCATAATTTAAATTATTAGGCCTAGAAAATTTTCATGATGTAATTTTTGGCAAAAAATAAAGAAAACAGGAAAAAAACCCATATTCATTTGATCTCCTCAAACCTCTGTGACTGTTAATACAGGATATTCATATCCCTTTATATGACCAATGTCATATGCAATTAGGATCCCTGATATAATTGGTTATGTTTACTGATTCACAAAATGAGACATTAACCATTTTGGTAAATTAATAGGAAAATGAGGAAGGAGGATGGACAAGAGAACATTTTATTAGATTTTTAGAATCTAAAACATTGAAAACATTGAATTAGACTTGAAGGACTTATAAAGACTAAATTTCTTCATTGCCTAAATTAGTCTTCTCATTTTCTTTTGTAACTTGACAAAGTAAAGGAAACGTTTTATGGTCATTATATTTTTCCATCCGCTTGTGCGCTGAAAGAAAGATATTACATAAGTACATAAATGATAATTAAAACAATAAATTTGCAATGTTACATGATGAAATGTAATAATATTTAAGTTGTGGGAGTTTACATCAAAGGAAAAGAAGTAAGCATTAATGAGAAGGAAGAAAAGGGGCTCATTATACCTTTGAAAGAAGACTTGGAAGTTAGAGCTACCCATGTGCTGAGTAATAGTCCCCCCTTATTAAAATGATCCCCATGAATTTAACTTGAATTGTAAAGTCGGATGAAAAGATACCTGGCAGAGAGATCACGAACCTTTTAATCTTAGGTAAACCTTGGTTGAATTACTTTTTAGTCACTTCTACCTTTGATCTATGGGGACTTCTGAACCTACAGTTTCTCATCTGTATAAAAGGGTGAAACTATCTTAAAGTGATGGTCTGCAATTTAAAAGGGATAATAGAGTGAGTAAAGCATATTTTTTAATGCCATGCTCAGCACATAATAATTACTCAATAAACAGGAGCTGTTAGCTTGTAGCAAGATGAACATAACAGTTTTAATTTCTTTGGTTAGAATTTTATTGATTTGTTCTTTCCAATATGACTCTTGAGTTAACTTGTTTTCTTGACCAACTGGTTGGTCTATGGAATATTTTGCTTCCTGAATTCTACTCCTGTATTTTCACCTGAATGAGCAGCTGTGTAATGAATCACCCGCCATGCACAGCTGAGTAAACTAGCATTCAACACTTCAGTAAATAAAACTTCATTTTACTTATTTTACCTTTCTCTCATAACTATTTTAGTTTATAAGCAACAGGATTTAAGTTCAATGTTTTACTTTCTGTTGGTATATGAGACAAATGTATTTGTTTCAAAAGACAGACTTTTTTTTTTTTTTTTTTGCATGGGCAGGGACTGGGAATCGAACCCGGGTCTCTGGCATGGCAGGCGAGAACTCTCCCTTCTGAGCTGCCATGGCCCACCCTCAAAAGACATTTTAAAGTCCTTTAAAGGGATAGATCATTGAAAAATAGGGTGGGATAAATTGTTTACAAATTATTTTCTGCTTTCATTTAGAAAAATTGTTTTTAGTACAGAATAGAGTACCTTTTTTTTTATGAATTACCATCTCTGGGCCTTTGAAAAAAACTATGCGATCATTGATCAGTATCATAGCTCAATCAGGACAGAATTGGAAGCAGCTTTCCATTAAGGGATTATTTTTCTCCAAAATGAGAAATCACTATTTAGTGGCTTTGAAAGAACAGCGAAAGACTTTTTTTTGTTCTGTATTTAATGATATTTTTGTTTGTGTGAATTTGGATGAAGATAAAAACTGTGAAAGGGCAGGGCTTACAATACAATGCATGGTCACCCTTTTCTGTGACTCTTTTGTTTATGTTAAATTAAAAACAGTGACAGAATGTGAGGGATGGCAGTGGCATCAAACACAGCTTCTGCACAACTATGTGCTCATGTATTCAGGGGAATGGAAAGTAATACTCTACACATAGGTTTAAATATTAGTTGTGACACAGTTTTGAGGAATGATAAAGCACCTAAATAAACCGCTTGAATTACAGTTGCGACAATTAAAAAACCCTTGAAAAAAGTAGTTCACATGCCATATGGCATGAGGCAGAAGTTCTTCATGTATTTTTTGGTATTCCATTTGATGCTGATAAAGAGAAATTTGTGAAGAGTAGAAAAAATTATCACATTTTTTCTGAGCAAGGTTAATAATACTTAGCTTTTAAATAGTACTTCAGGGCATTATTTCTGAGTAACAAATAATTAACAAGCAAAATATAAATCACTCAAACTTTATTTACTTGTAGGAGTACCAAGTTTAGTATTTGGTGTATGCATGATAAGTACTCAGCGAATCTCTTGGACGAACGAACACATTTATAATTTTTACATCAGTTTCTCAGGTGGTGGCTAAATTAAGATTTAAAGCAATTTGGACATATTAGATGAGAGTTATAGAATGGAAATATCTTTGGCTAACATAGACATTCTTTTTCACTCACTCTTGAAAGCCATGGCACATCAAAAATCAAGCATACATCCTTAAACTCTTTCAATACATCCTTCTTTCTGGTGCCACTAAGTACTAATGGTCCTTCTTTGAACATGTCATCCAATTCATTTCCATTTCATTTCTACTCCAATTTTCTGCAATTGGTTTATGACCTTAAGTGTAGACACAGTTTCTACTAATCTACTTCCCAGTCTTCACGTTCTTTTCTTCTCTGAATCTAATCTATATGTTAATCTTCAAGAAATATAGCACTTGCTAGATTATTTCCTCTTGACAAATTTTCAGTGCTTCCCTTGCATAAATGACCAAGTTCCAACACCTGAGCCTTGCATTCAGACCTGCCTGCTTACTTGTACCCTTCTAATTTTATTCCTCAGAGTTATTCCCTCCAGATAAACTGATCTGTCCTCATTCTTAACATCACTCCATTTGAAAGGCTTCCTCTGTCCTCTGATGTTCTTTATCTGCGTAGTACCTCACACATCATCTATTTTCACACATCCCATTCAGTTGCAGTGATTTGTTAGTCCTCTTTCTCTCATTGGATGGTGAGCCCCTTGAGGTAGGTACCATCTTCTTTGCATTCCTGGCATTAGAATATTGTAGGTATTCCTTAAACATGCATGAAATGAATGAGTTAATACAACTTAAAATTGTGGCCTATGAATTCTCAAACTTTTCTCTGCTTAAAACATCCAATCCCTTTCTTTATGCCTATTAAAATTTCACAGTGACCCCTTTCTTTCATCACTAATGCTTATTGAGTGCTCATATCTTCAGGAACCTATAGTAGGTGCTGAGTCCACAGGGGTGCTGTAGGTATGCTTCTCTGTGTGGTCCCTTTCCTCAGGTGTCACCTGGTAATGTACTGCTCATCTACTATTATTCGCTTTCTAGTTATTCAGGTCGGCATGTCTTATATTCCTAGCCAGGTTGTTAGCTACTTAAAACAACATTCAGCTGCTTCTATAATTAGATAATTACAGAATGTCTGCTGCATACAAGGCACAGGGATACGGTCTTCTTAAATATCCTCAAGGACTGAAAAAAAGAAGAAAACCCTTGTGGGTGAAAATTCAAACTGCGTTCATAGAAGAGAAAGTTCTTGAGCAGATAAATGAGCAGGCATAAGAATTTGTTAAAATGTGTTGTCAAGGCCTATGCAAAATTTCTTGAATGGGCCTAAGAAGTAGCAACAAGAGTTTCGCTGCCAAGGAACAATTTAGATCTTTTCAGACAATACTAGTGGTTATCATTGTGAGGGCTTACCACGGGGAGGCATAGTTTTGAATATTTTGCATGCAACATTTTATTTTATGCTTATCGTCATCCTATGAGGAGTAAGAACTTTGCAGTCTCATTTTTCTTACCTTGTTGGCTACGATGAATCACATCCCTGAAGCCAAAGTTGCCTAGTAAGACACCAAGCCCAACACTGTTAGAGAGCTTGTATTCCTGATCACTATTTATGGCCACTGTAGAGTTAATTTGACATCAAAATAGGGTAAGCTATCGGAACAAAACTAGAGGAAAATAAGGAGTACTTTTTAAACTTTTCTGGTCTCCTCCAAAACAGCATAATTATATTGATTTGGTCAGGTCGTGTTACATACATAGATAATAATAGATGTGCTTGTACATCACAGTTTTGGGAATTAAAAGAAGCCCTTAAATGGGAACTCATAGTTCTTTTTAATGTTTTATACAGGAAAAAAAAAAGACACGAGAAGGAAGTTTCTTTTATAATGCTCATAAGAAGAAATTGCTTGCATCAAAGCAATTTCTTTATGCTTGACCATTCAAAAATGTACCAACAATGCAAATTAAAAAGTACTATATTCGTTTATTAAATGCTGTCAAAATGCAAAATACCAGAAATAGGATGGCTTTTATAAAGAATTTATTAAATAACAGGTTCAAGGTTCTAATGCCATAAAAATGTTCAAACTAAGGCATTCAAAGAAAGATACCTTGACTCAAGAAAGGCCAATATCTGTCACATGGAAAAGCACATGACTGGTGTCTGCTGGTCCTTGTTCCCAGTTTCATTGCTTCCAGCGTCTGATGCCAGTGGTTTCCTCTCTAAGCATCTGTGGGCCTTCGCTTAGCTCTTCTGTGACCCAATTCTGGCCTCTGACTTGCTTAGCCTCTCATGGGGAGGCACGTGCTGATGTTTGCTGGGCTCTGCATCTCCAAATGTCTGTGTCTAGATGACTGCTCTCTCTGTCAGCGCTCCAAACATCTCCACATGTCTGCATCTGTGTTTGCTCTGAAGCAAGTGTGTTTTCTCCAAAATGTCTCCCCTTTTAAAGGACTCCAATAAACTAATCAGTACCCACCTTGAATGGGCAGAGTCACATCTCCAGCTAATCAAAAGGCCACAGCCACAATTGGGTGTGTCACATCTCCATGGAGGAAATTGTTTTAGTTTGTCAAAGCTGCTAGAATGCAGTGTACCAGATATGGATTGGTTTTTATAAAGGAAATTTAGTAAGTTAAAATTCTAAGGCCATAAATGTCCAAACTAAGGCATTCAGAGAAAGACATCTTGACTCCAGAAAGGACCAGTGACGTTCGGGGTTTCTCTGTCAGCTGGGAAGCACATGAGGATATCTGCTGGCTTCTTTCCTAACTTCCCGCTTCAAACAGCTTTCCCGGGGATGTCTTCTTTCTGAAGCTCCAAATGTCTCTCCTGTGTTGGCTCTTAAGCTTTTTCCAAAATGGTTCCTTCTTAAAGGACTCCAATAAGCAACCCCATCTTGGTTGGGTGGAGACACAGCTTCATTGAAACCACCTAATCAAAAGGTTCCACCCTACACAATGGGTCTGCACTCACAAAATTGATTAGGAAAAGAACAGCTGGTTTGAGGTTGTTGTGTACCCCGTAGAACTTCCAGAGTGAATCAGCTCAGGAGTTCTTCTGACAGATGCACTGTTTTGAAAGGTTTCCATTTGATAAGATAAATATTTAAAGAAAGACTTACATGGGATTGATTAGTGTCAAAAGTACCTTTTAAGAATAAAAATGATATCTCCATTTGTTTTTATTGCTAACTAAAAGAAGCCCTGCAATGGGATTTTGTTTAACATAGACTATTTGTTCAGAATATACTGTGAATAAAGGTAGCTGATAATTAAAGTTCCATTAGATTTACAGATATATATATATGACAGTCTTTCTGAATTCAGCAGAGCCTTAAACTCACATTTTTACTGACTTGGGAAATAAAACATGTCAATACCCATCAATGTCACAGAGATAATGCAGTGAACAGTGGAAGTGGAGTTGTCATCATCAAGATTACCATGGTATACAATTTTTATTTTAATGAAAATAAATTTACTGACATAGCATTTTTCAACTGGGGTTCCAGAAGATAAATAAGTCCTACAGGAAATGATTTGACTGACTGCTTTCTCAGTTCTCCCATGAGACCTTTGGAGAGGACGAAGGAAAACACTCCTTATTCGCATAGTTCCAAATGTCCCCGCTTCCTTAGGAAATGTTTTCCTCAGGGTCCTGGGCACAGCATTGTATGTTCTACAGCCAGTGATCCTTTGTCCCAGGCAGCCTGACTTGACTGCTCTCCCACAACATTATGTGGGAGAGTTCTGTGAACTTCCTTCCACACCCAGGTCAAGTTCTGGGGTGGCAGGTCCCTCAGTCCACTGCCAGACAAATTGGGCTGGACATGCGTGTTCCAGTGTGTTTATGAAGTTTACTCTGCTCCCTCTGAGCTAGGACCAGAGACATGCACTGGGAGTGCAGGCCAGCTCTGCACATGACACCAGGAGATCCCCCTGACATTTTGTTGGTTCAGTGCTCACCTTGTTACTAGAGTCCTTCAAATGTTTTCTGGAGCTTTGAGAAAGATGTTTCTGCTGTTTCTTGCTGGTTATTCAAAGCTCTGTGACGGGGCAGAGCCCTGAAGTGTCGCTTTCCACCATCCTGCATATGGGCAGGAGGCACCAGGGATCGAACTCCAGACCTCCAGCACGGCAGGTCGGAGCTCTGCCTGCTGAGCCACGGCAGCCGCCCTCACTTTCCACCATCTTGAATGGTCCAAAGAAGTTTTAAAAGGTTTGTCAACTGCTTCTTTCCCCTGGTTCTGTAGCAATAACTTCTGATTTTCTTTTTTTGTCAGTGTTTACAATGACAGTTAAATAACAGCCAACACTTATTGAGTGTTTTTATGCATTATTTAGCATTCTGAATTATTTAGCAATATGAATTAATTTAAGTTTTGTTTTGGTTTCCAAGCTGCTAAAACACATACCGTACAATGTGTTGGCTTAAACAGTCGGAACTTACTGGCTTACCGTTTTGAGGCTAGGAAAAGGCCAGAATTGAGGTAGGAGAATTGAGGCAGGAGAGCCTTCCTCCATGGAGACTGTGGCATTTTGTGGCTGGCTGCCAGTGATCCTTTGTCCTTGACTTTTCCATTGCATGACACTGCACCTGGCAGCATCTTCTTTCTCTTTTAGGTCCTTGACTTCTATCTCTGTGGCCTTCGCTGTGAGGCTCCAATAACAGGTTTAGGATCCACCCTGATTCAGTTGGGTCATCCCTTAATGAGTAATCTCATCAGGAGATTTGCAGTGGTCTCACATGCACAGAAATACATTATTATTTGCAGTGGTCTCACATCCACAGAAATATATTATTATTTGCAGTGGTCTCACATCTACAGAAATACATTATTATTTGCAGTGGTCTCACATACATTAAGATTAGGGACCTATTTTTCTGGGGTCCTCATAACATACCTATGAGGTAATGAATGTTTCTATTTCTGCTTTATATGTGAAGAAATTGAGGTCCAAGGAGGCTAAGTAACTTGTCCAAGGTCACCAGCCAGAGGTGGCAGAGGCAGAATTTAAACAGACTGCTGGCTCTTAAACATCACATACTGTTGTCCTTATTATATGCTGCCTTTATCTTTCCTTCCTTGTTTCTTCTTAATTGACCAGATTGCAGAGGGCATTGGTGAACATAGCAGGTGTTCTAGCTCATGCATAAGGTAATGTTCTTTCTCATTATTGTAGTTATTTGATGTCAATTCAGTGTCGTCTTTTATTTGCAATTGAGGTTTTCTTATTCTCTAAAGAGTCTCAAATTCAACTAATTCCCCTGTTTCTTTAAAAGTCCTTAGCCTGATCTATCCCTAGGCATAAATAATGAAGGGTTCTTTGTTTTCAGTCCCTTTATTCACCTGCATTACACACAATGGAATGCTGTGCTATCATATTTGAGCTTACTTTGATCCTATCAGTAGGTGATAATATTTATGTGCTTTATTAATACTCAAAAGCAGATGAAAAATGAAGAGTGCTTGGCTGTAGTGAGGAAGGAGGATTTGTAAGTGGTGTGAGTGTGTGGTTTCATACTATCATTTAAACGTGACCAAAGACACATAAATAATAATCTTTTAATTCTTCATATATATATATATAGTCAAATCAATCAGGGGTGTGTGTGACATATTTAAGTTGTATGTAACAGTTTTGGGGAAAAGCATACATTTTTTAGTCTTGGTATTATGACAGGACAAGATTTGAGATATAGGCACTTTTTTTTTTTCATGAGCAGGGACTGGGAGTCAAACCCCGGTCTCCGGCAGGGCAGGTGAGAACTCTGCCTGCTGAGCCACCTTGGCCTGCCTGATATATGCACTTTTAATTTAATTTTTGTCATGCATCATAGTTAAATGAGACAATATATATATATATATGGGGGGCATCCATTTATGTATTTATATATGAGGGAGAAGCAGTTGACACATTTTTTAAAACTATTTGCAATGCTTCAGGTTAATTCTATACTTATGCACTAAAGCAAACTATTTTTTTTTAAAAAGTAAAAGAAAAATTAGAATAAAAACAAATGAATCTAGTTGCCTACTTGGTTAAGTTTTCATTATGCATATCATTTTTCTCTTCTTTCAAGTGCACAGCAAAGGGTAAAGTAAAATGTGGTTTTGGAGGCTATAATAAATGCTAATTCCTTTTTATTGAGCAAATACATTTTTGTAATGAATTCCTTAGAGTGGTACCTTTAATTTATGTATCATTATCCTTCTGAAGAGTTTAAAAGTCTGCATTATTTCATGGAGTATGTGGCCGTATTTCAATCCTAGCTCTGCATCTGATTACTTCCTTCAGTTAATGTCCAGCTTCAGTTTCTTCATCTGTAAAATAAATTAGTAGGACAACATAAATTTTAGCTTTCCTTCAGATGTTGGATTTTCAGGTTCAACCTCTGGTCTCTAGATTTCTGCAGCTTGATATCCATAGATGTTATTCCAGTGTGGGCTAAAGTAATCTGGTTTTAAAGCATCCTGAATGGCCCAGAAATTAGTATATTAATAATTTACACTGCAGTTACTTTTCAATTCTAGAGACCAGAGATGCATTTGTTCACTTGGTTGATAGTGGGAAAGCAATATACAGTCAACACATTTATTTGAATCTCCTATTTTGCATCCTTTATAATGACATCAGACAGATTATGTTTTAATGCACTTAACAGAAAGCAAATAGCCATATGTGATGGAAGTTTATTTCGCTGTCGCACAAAAAAGTGGTTCTGAGGTAGGCAGTCCAAGGTGGTAGGGCAGCTCTGAGGGGTCGGCAGGAACCCGCGCTCTTTCTGCCCTCATGGTGAGATGGCTGCAGCGTTTCATCCTTTGGAAGATGCGGTGATTTCTCCTTCCACCTTACTGGCCAGAATTCAGTCATGTGTCTACACTTAGCTCCAGCTAAGGCTGGAAAATAGTCTTTACATCAGTTGCAGTATGCTTAGCTGAAAGTTGGGAATTATTACTAGGTATTTGAGAAAATGGTATCGATAGGCAGCTAATAGCTTCTCCCACAATAAAATACCTATTTGTTTATTATAAAAAGAAAAAAAAAGTTGTTGATGGATTAAAGCTAACACTCCAAGGAGATGCACCTGTTTATTTTACAGCTTTGTAGCATGCATTTCCTGGTACAGTTCAGTGTTTCCCCAGGGTGCCCAGAATCACTTTGAGAAGTATATTTTTACGTGTGATTGTATGTATGCATTGAAAAGAAAAAAAATACTGCAATTTAAAAGTTTGTGGAAACTGTTCATTAAAGGTAGCAAGGTCTTGAAACACTGGTGTTCTTTAGCACACTTCATTGGTATGCAGAGCAGTTCCCAAACAGAGCTCCCGTGGAGATCTCTGCATTTGCCTGGGGACCTGATGTGTATTAGGATCACTGATTCCCCTCTACCCAGGTGCTAAATTCTTTGCAGTGACTCCAGCTGTGCAGGCACAGTTGTTGCCTCTGGAGTTGAATTATTTCAAAGTGACTGGCAATTGGCTAGCCTCTGAGCCCTTTTCCCTACACGTTCTCCTTCTGGAATGTATTAAAAATAACACTTGTTGGAGAATTTTCCCACAAGCACATTTCTCTGATGTGTGAGCTAATTTCCAAAGGTCATAATCTTTGAAGCATTCTGTGTACACAAATGCTACGTACAAATGTATTGAGGTATTTTTTTAAAATTTATTATACTTTAAAATGGCATATGTGCATTTTCTACATCTTTATGAAATACTTAGTCCAATATTTTATTTATGTTCAGTTCTATTAAAGAATTGTTTTTATTGTTGTTTTGGATTTTAATGTATTTTGGAATTGTCGGAGTCAACCTCTAGATAGCAGGAATAGAGGATGAACTCATAAATTCAGGGTTTTGTTTGTTTGTCTGTTTTTTCCTTCCAACCCTATGTTACCTAGTCTTTAAATGACCTTGTTACTGTATTCATTACCTGATATTCCATAGAAAAGATTTTTCTGATGTAAATGTACAAGGATTTTTTTTTTCTGTTCGTCAATCTTTTCTATCAAACATGCCATTCCTCTTACTGGAAGTCTTTTTTATCCTACAATTTCCTGTCTTATAAACTTTCCTACCAGAAAAATATCTCTTCAAAAACTCCCTACTTGATTGCTCCTCGAAAAATCTGATCTCTGCTTTACTGAGCATTCCTACATGCTTTTTACCTCGGTTTGCTCACAGTTGGAATCAGATTTTCAGAACTAGATGAGATATTTGAGATCTTTGCCGGCAAGCTTTTTTTAATACCTCTTCATTTAGGAAAAAATATTCCTTATCCATTTTTCTAACTTTTCATTTTAGTGATGATTGTCATAACCAGTTTTCCTTTGTAGCCATGTAGTAGAATATATCATCTATATGAAGAAAATATGCAAACAATTTGACTTGAAAAGACTTGGCAACTAACAATGGATTCTTTCCATTGTTTCTCAATTGAGAATACTTGAAAAGTCCTCTTCTTGGAAGTGTTGCCTAAGCCTTTTTATTTAACCATGTTTCTCCTTTTATAAAAACAAAAGTGTCACATCTTTTAATTTCATGTGAAATTTAAAATAATTTCAAGATTACAAAGATGTACTGGCTGGTTTTCAAAACATGTAGTCACTTCTGCTCTTATTCTGAAATGCTCTGATATGGGTTTCTTTCCTACCCCTTCTGCTACAAGCATATCTCAGATTCATAAACTCTTGAATATGTTTACTGTTAAGGATATTCAGAAAGGTGATTTATTTCAAACAAATGCAGCAAGTCCATCGGTTACTGGTTTCCTCAAACAAGAAGTAGAGAGCATGAATTTGTTTTCCCAAGGAAGAATCAATAAAACATTCAACAATGTTTCATAGCTAGTTTCTCCAGGCACCATCCAAATGTCTTTTAAATTAATAATTAATCCATAATTTGCACAGGGTACTGAAGAACAACTTCAGTTACCCTAAATTACCATGCCTAGCAACAGCGTTATGGGAAAAGGCACATGGAGTTCTGAAAAGAAAATTTTAAAGTGATTCTTTAGGAGAAACCCATTTATAAGTTGATGGGTGTTTGTATGAGTTTGATTTAGCAAAACAGTAGTGAAAATTTAATATAAGCTATTATATGTATTCAGTGAATGTTTATTGAGTGTACATGAATTATTGGCAATACGCTATTTAGGTACATTGATATTCAAGGAATTTATAGCCTGCTAAAGGAGATGAGATATGCGTACAAATAAGTTTATAATGAGTTAAAAATTGAATGGTGCCATAAGAGATATGATGTACTATCTGAAAGAAGAGAAATAAAGAATAATGTTTTAAACTTGGGAAGATCAGACAAAGATTGACACAGAAGGTGGCATTTAAGCTGACCTTGAAGGACTTTGAAATTGGGCATGTGGAAGTACAGTCATGCAAGGGAAATCAGAGTGAACAGTCATGAGATTAGGCGAGGATGGGTTAGGCTAAGAGAATCCAGAATGATAGAGTTCACTTCAATATAGGAAGAAGAGAAGCCAACAGAATATGAATATCAGGTGGTAGTTGAACCAGTGAAAATTTTAAGGTTTTTCTCATTGTAGGTAGTTTTTTTGTTTGTTTTTAAATAATTAGTATTGAGAATTCGAGCATTCGGCACTGGGTGGGGCATACTTGAATAAGACTTTTGAAATATACTAGTTGGGATTGGAAAGTAAGTTTTTGTGATGCATACTGGAATTAAGATAAAAGAAATTGGTGGGCAAGTAAATAAATGTTCAGTTACTCACTCAAAGATATACTTCTACAACAGATTTTTGTTAGGGTCATAGTGGTTAATTACAGTAATGGAAGGAAGTCATAATACTGGTTGATTAAAAGAGCAGATGAATCCAGGCCTTAGTTCTATAGAAATTGACTCTATGCTGATGGAATGATCTTGTCAGGCAACACCTAGAGGGAAGACTGAGGATCCTAAGCTTCTCCACACGGCTCTCCAGTGTTGGTGGATTGTCTTTATTGGGCCCAGCTAAGATTTTGCTCTTATTCTGGTCTTCCTGTTCTCTATGCAAGCAGAGAGTGAGATTTATTCTGTAAATTGTCTTTTAAAGGGTATTACATGATTACACAGTCTAGCAGGCACTGTCCCCCGGGCTCTGCATGTTCCTGCCCCAGGTACAAATGCTTTCCCTGAGATGACCGATTACTCACGCCGTATTAATGCACTAGTGCCCACACCCTTCTGGGTCGTTAGCTTTGTTGTAAGGGACGAGTTGTACTTCCTGAATACTTGTAGAAATAGATTATCTAAAGGGGGATTGAGATGAAAGGGAAGGGGCGGATCAGTTCCTACTTCTCTAGTCTGAGATTCACCCCAAGCAGAGAACATAAATAAATCAAAGCTTTCTCCTGCCACCTTTCTGGCCACAGTCACTATACCTGCCTTCACAGAGACACTAAAGCTAATGGAAATATCCATGAGGTCATAGGACATGATCTTATTGCAGATGGATCTTTTGGGTCTTTGTCTAGCTTCATAGACACCAGATTAAACATGTGAGAGAAGCTTAATTGCACTCTCCTGCTGTCATTGACCTGGAAGGAGCTATTAGAATGATTTATCTGAAAAATGATATGAACTGGACTGGTTGAAGCCAAATTCTGCCTTTACTGTTTCTCTCAACACAGATTTATAGTCTAGAAACATCAAAACAACAGTGTTGATCAAGAGAAAAATGAATTTTCTATAATTTATGAAGAAATTCTTTAGTTGCCAAGGAATTTGGGGCACTTTAATTGAATTGATCATAAATGCATTTCTAACTGGTTTTGGAGATATTAACCCACTACTTCTAATTGCTCATGGTCACACTCTGGCTTTGGAAATTCAACTCTGAAATCAAGAGGAAATCTGGGGTATAATTTACAGAAATGTAATATAAATTTAATTTATTTATTAGTCCAGTTCCCCATAGTGAACAGAAGAAATAAGGCAAAGGCGATATTAATGTTCTGTTACTGAATTCTGCAAGTCTGAGCCGGACGCTGAACTGGGCAGGGAACCATATCTTGCTCTTTTGTATTCCTAATACCTAGTGCCTGGTACAGGAAGGTAATCAATAAAAGTTTACTTAACTATTATTGAATTAGTGATGGAATGAATATACCTACAGATAAAGGAAGGGAACTGCACTTTTATGCACTAAAGGTAGTATCAATAGACTTCAAAAAGGAATGTTGCTACCAGAATGATTCTGGAAATATCCCAGGTAAATTTTATATTTGCTCAATTGAACTATTGATTGAGGGCCATAGATCTGTGGCTCAGAATTAGATTCCTTGCTGGTAATGGAATTCAACCTTATCCAGCATCTTATTTTCTTAGAAGAGATATTTAAATGTATTTGGGGTCACAAAATACATATTCAATAACTTTCTGTTTTCTCCCATCTTTTCTGGGGAAAAGTGTTAGGGACTTCATGTGAATCTCTTAGCCCTGGTTTTTAAGTCCATTTGTGACTCTTGAGAAAATAATCAAATGAAGACACATTCAGATATTCCAGTTATTAGAACTGTGTAACACAATCCTAGTGTTGTTTAAAGGCCAGTTATTATTTAAACAACTGTACAATCTGTAGGCCATGAATTCTGACAGGGTGCAGAGGGATTGACTTATCTTTATATTATCTGGGTCCTCAGCTCGAAGACTCAGTAGCTAGAGCCTGGAATCATCTGCAGCCTTGTTCACTCTTATGTTTGGCGGTTGATACTGGCTGTTGACTGGACTCAGCATTAGCTGGACTATTTGTGGATACCTACTTACGGCCTCTCCATTTTGCATGAATGTGCTTATAGCATGATGGTTGAATACCACCAAGGGCGGGTTTTGCAAGAGAGAGAGTGAGATGGGCGTTTGTATCCAGTTTATGGCACAGCCTTGGAAATCCCATAGCATTACTCAAATGGAGGGAACATAGATAGATCTTCTTGATGGGAAGTAACAAGGTGCTGAAAGCACATATGGGCCTGGAAATATTGCTTTGACTAATTTTGGAAAATTACAGCCTACTTCTCAATATAATTCCCATGTCTTTTGTTATGGCTTTATAATCTCAATGTATTATAAATTTTTAATTTTTCCCTGGTTGCTTTTACCAAATAAATACTAACCATTCTCTACACCTAGTTTTTAAGAAAATAACTTGCAGTTAAATATATTAATCAGTTGCTGAAATTGATGAAGGGAATTTATATTTTTAAGATAAAAATTAGTAGATTATCTAAAATATTTTATTTGTTTTCCCAGCGGTGAGATTATAGGTTTATTAATATTCTGGAGAGCAAATAGTTAAGCTTTATAATAAAATAAGATTTTAAAAGGAGTAGAATGACTGTTTCCTTCTCTTGCACAAGCAAGTGATAAATAGCTTCTAAGATAAATTTTCTAGGTTCTTTTTGTTTTTGCTATAGGTTATCTAACTTTTTTCTTGCCTTTACTTTTGTTCAAAGACGTCTTAGTTCAGGCATATAGCAAAGAACCACTTGTCGGTTAACTACTCATATTGTGTGTTAGGAAAAGGAGATATAGAGATATTTTATGCAAAATGATTTTTGAATGGCAAATAGTTCTGGAAATTTCAAAATAGATCTGGTCCCCCTTTCTCAATCTTCTTTATTTTGTTTTGCTTTTTCTTCTCTTGGATGAGGTATTAGTTTTGCCAGTCGGGAAGTTACTGTTTTCTTTGCCTTGATGTGTCTGAATTTGAGTTAGAGTCCAGACAAAGCTGAGCCACCCAAACCCACTAGTCTGCGGGTGGTCTGGAAATCCAGGGGATATCCCTAGCATGGGATTGGCATGGTGTAAAATCATCAGATGTGTTGAACTAGTTCTGGAATCGGTGTAATGGTGATTTTGAGACTCTGATTGGGTTTGGGATCCTCCCTGAAGGAACTGGATTGAGTAGTGGACAAAACTGACCTTACGTGCAGCTCCCTGGACACGACTATGGCCATGTATCATAGAGCCTCCGTACTCCAACTTACCAACCAGTGGATCGTTTCCTAATTAGCTCTGTGAACAGAAATATAACTAATATAATCTGTTAGATTTTCTAGACTCAGAAATTCTTTTTCTCACTGCTCCTTAAGAATTGCAGTAATTTCTTCACCATAATCTCTTTGGAAGAAAGATAATATAGAACACTCTGGCTGCCCATTGTCTGTCCCACTCATGTTTCCCTTTGCTGCAGTTGATCACTCTTTAATGTATCTGCTGTCCCATCTTCCCTCCAAAGTTCTTTATTTCCCACTGCTTTCTAGTTAATTCCATCTGGATAGTACTCAGAAATCTCAATTTCAGTATTTCAAATATAAGCACATTATCCACGCCCCACCCCACCCCCGCCCCAGACCGTCACCATTTGTCTTTCTTCTCTTGGTTAGTTATATAATCACTCCAAGTCAGATAGCGGAAAATCATTCTAGACCCTTCTACCCAACCATGCTATAAGTCCCATGGTTCTAATTAACACTCAAGTACAGCCATTCCTTACTATTTTCACCAGCATAGCCTTGGTTTATAATTTCAGCTTGTCTTCCTTTCTCTCCTGACTCTCTTTGCCCCATCTCTTCTAAAACACCTGTAAAGATCTCTCCCTGCACTAATCTCATTTTATTGCAGGTACTTCACTCATCTGCCCCTGTAACTAGATATGGAATTTTGCCATGTTCATCTCTGTATCTCTGTGACATGGCCTTGTATTAAAACGAATAAAGTGTTTTTGGAAGGAAGGGAGGTAGATAAGTAGGCTGGCTAGCAAGCAGAACTATTCATTTTGGCTATGTAGACAACATAATTCAGTAACAACTGTGAATTTTAAAATGAGAAATTTCTATGAAGTGCCCAATACTTTCTCTGTTGGTCCGTATTCTATGGAAAATGCTTAAAGAGTTATTTATCCAATTCCCTGAATAAAACAATGTATTTATTGCCTATATTTTGTAGAACATAGGTTACTATTAGTCTTTTTGATTATTAAAAGAATACGTATTGAGCTGTGTCTCATAACCTAGGATGAGAAAAAATGTTATGCCTAGTACTCTGTAGCAGTGTGCTGGTGCCATATGCCTAATACTCTGTAGCAGTGTTCTAGTGCCAGTAGTTCTCAAGGGGAGAGCTGTGGAGGGTATCCCTTGTTGGGGCTTTTATAACTAGGTATATGAAGTGTAGATAAAGTACTGGAAAGCGATGGGAGGTGAGGGTAGGAAGTTAGGCTATGACCATTTTGTTAAGAATGTAAACTCCATGAGATGGAACTTTTGTTCATTCATTCATTCATATATCCCAAGTGCCTAGAACTGTTCCAGGTACAGTATGTAGTAGGTACTTAATAGGTGTTTTAAATGAATGAATGGATTTCAAAACCCACCCAACTTGCTGAGACATTATTTGATGAGTGATTATTTGGTAGCCATGGCTGTTTTGTTTCAGGAGCACATTGAAAATGTAAGGGACAGCAATTAAGAATGTTCTAATACTGCAGATCTATACACCACACTCAGATGTGGGGGAAAAAAAAGTATACTTCTCTGATTTGCATCTTTATCCCACCCCACCTAATCCTCCTCTTCTTATTCTTTAATTGCGAATAAGCGTGTTCAAATCATTTCCATTTCTCCTAAACCTTCTCTGGATTCTTAATTACCTTTTGTAATGCGAGAAAGATTTCAAATGTCATATTTTGACTGATTTTTCCTTTGTGGTGAAATTTTTAGCTTTGCTTATTTAGTACTCCTGCCCCCTTTATATTCAGTAGTTACTTCCCCTAGCTCCTCAGTGCCTTGCCATGGTGATATCCTTGGGATATCCTGCAGTTTCTTAAAGATCTAAACTGTGAATACTAAACTCTCCTCACAGTCAAATCAGGGTTTCAGATTTTGCTTGCTTTTTAAAATTATAGCTGTAATGGCAATAATTGAAAGCCTTATGAGAAAGTAAAAAAGATACTGCACAATTTCAGTGGAAATTAATCTACCCTTCAAAGTGCTTATTTCATTTCCTAGGATGTTCAAATGTTTGTTCTGTTCATAAGGACATCTCCTGGGATTTTTTAAAAATAGAACTATCACCTTAATGCTGATTTATCTTTTGTTTTCTGAGGTTAGTCATGGCTTAAACCCCTTTGAAAAATTTTGGAAATCATTTGAGTTTTCTGAACACTTGACCACTAGATTTGGTACTGCATGTAAAACAATTTTGGGTATGATTTCTCATTTATGTATTTATTTTAACCAGCTTTATTCTGAAGAATATAAAATATTGTGAATAAAGTATAACTGAGGGAAAATATCTTGGTTCAGAATGACTTTTTCTCAATGTGGATATAATTTCAGTCCATAATCTGTCTATTCTTTATCAGACATTGTGATCAAGGAAAATGACAGGATGGTTTTAGCTAACAAAGAACTTTTTTATATTTGAACTCATTTAACCTTTTCAGAAACACTGTGAAGTATTATCATCATTTTTAGAGATGAGGAAGCTGGGACTAAGAGAAGTTAAGTGACTTGATTAAGATACAGCAAATTGTGGAACTGGAGTTTGAATCAATCCCATACCAGAGCAAATAAGTGAAACAACATTTGGTACAATTTCATTTATATTTCCAGTGCTGTTTTTTGTTTAAGAAGTCTCAGTTACCTATTTGTCTTATAAATAGTCAAAGATGATATCTGATATCACAAGATTTTTAAAAACATTTCATATCTAAATGATCATTATTATGTTACCTGATTTTGCATATTGCTGCCCATATATATATATATATATATGTATTTAAAGTTATACAGGAACTTTAAAGTGGGAAAAGAGACCTATTGTTGTTGATGTTTAGAACAAAAAAAGAGGTACCAGGCACTGTTTTATTTTGAAGCTGCTGGAATATGATATATCAGAAATTGAATGGCTTTTTAAAAGGGGAATTTAAGAAGTTACAAGTTCTAAACCTATAAAAATGTCCAAACTAAGGCATCCAGGTAAAAATGCCTTAATTCAAGGAAGGCCAGTGGGTCAATTCAGGAACACCTCTGCAGCTGGGTACCTTCAAAGCTGGCATCTGCTGGTCCCTTGTTCCTGGGCTCCCTTGCTTTCAGCCTTTGTTCCTATGGGGGTTCCTCACTTTACTTCTCCAGGGCTGGCTTTCATCTCTTGGCTTCCTTTGGCTTTCTCCAAGTTCTGGCTTGCTCAGTGTCTCATGGCAACATATCCTGGGCTCCAAGCATCTCCAAACATCCATGTTTCTGTTCTCCACATGTCTGCCTCTGATCAGCTGTGCTGTGAACTTTCTGTTGGCTCTAACGCTTCTGTCGTTTCTGACTCTCTCCAAAATGTTTCCTCTTTTAAAGGATTCCAGTAAACTAATAAAGACGACCTGGAGTGGGTGGAGTCACATCTCCAACTAATCTAAAGATCACACCCATAGTTGGGTGCATCAGATCTCTGTGGATATAATCTTATCAAAAGTTTCCAATTACAGCATCAAATTAGGATTAAAAGAAACTTCAGCTGCTCCCACAAGATTGGGTCAGGATTAAAACATGGCTTTTCTAGGGTACATAATACTTTCAAACCAGCACAGGCATTCTTCTTCCATTCATCATTTCTGTCTAGGGTTCTCTACAGTCCAGGCATTCTTTGCTTCAGAATGGGTGGGGCTGATAAAGGATTCAGTGCTATTAGCTTTTTAACTGTGCTGGCCCCCTTTCAAGGCTTGACACTTAAGGGACACAAAGAGTAGGTTTGGGTTACAGGCTGCCATCAAGACAGATCTGGTGCTAATCTTAGTGGCCTGATCTGTCCCTGAAGCTCAGCCCTTTTAAAGATCTCTGTAGAGGTCTGTCCAGATTCTGATACCATAAGAAACAAGCCTAGTGAGGATGGAGATGGGCTTGCACAGTACACTTGCAAATTAATTATTCCTTATTTGGTCCTGAAGGAGTTTTAAAACAAATAAACAACATGTACATTTCTGGAATTGGGATGTCGTTCTAGTTTGCTAGCTGCTGGAATGCAATATACCAGAAACAGAATGGCTTTTAAAAACGGGAATTTAATAAGTTGCCAGTTTACAGTTCTAAGGCCAAGAAAATGTCCCAATTAAAGCAAGTCTATAGAAATGTCCAGTCAAAGGCATCCAGGAAAAGATACCTTGGCTCAAGAAAGCTGATGAAGTTCAGGGTTTCTCTCTCAAGTGAGAAGGCACATGGTGAACACAGTCAGGGTTCCTCTCTCAGCTGGAAGGGCACATGGCAAACACAGTGTCATCTGCTAGCTTCTTCTCCTGGCTTCCTGTTTCATGAAGCTCCCCAGGAGGCATTTTCCTTCTTCATCTCCAAAGGTCACTGGCTTGTGGATTCTGCTTCTCATGGCTATGTCATTCTGCTCTGCTCTCTCTGAATCTCTCATTCTCCAAAATGTTTCCTCGTTTATAGGACTCCAGAAACTTGTCAAGACCCACCCAAATGGGTGGAGACATGTCATCACCTAATCCAGCTTAACAACCATTTTTGATTAAATCACATCTCCAGGGAGATGATGTGATTACAGTTTCAAACGTACGGTATTGAATGGGGATTATTCTGCGTTTATGAAATGGGATTTAGATTAAAACATGGCTTTTCTAAGGGACAGACATCCTTTCAGACCAGCACAGATGTGTTTCACATTGAGCAAGATTAATAAGAAGATTTTGTTTTTTGTTCTTAGAGGAAGTCGGCATATAAAAAAGTAGTAACTCAATGATTGTTTCTCTAAAAGTCTGAAGAACTTGCTTTTATATTCCTTTTTTTAAATATTTTTCACCATCCTCCATTTCTTAACATCTGTTGTATCAGAATACAGCTATTGAAATGTTTCCCTTTTTGGAGCATTATTCCCCAGTCTAACTCTGGTACATCTCTGAGCTTCTGTTTCACTCCAGCTCCTGTCTCGCAAAGCCAGGCTACCTCCACAGGGCTGGAGGTATTGCAAGGCAATAATACTTTAAAGGAAAATACTATATTGTACTCTTTTTAAGTTAAAATTAATGAAATGGTAATATATTGGCATCACATATAAGAGTAGAATAGAGACGCTAAAGAAAGTAAAAGAAGAAAATGATTTGAATTTGTGTTTCTTTGATTACCAGTGAGGCGGAGTGTCTTTTCTATATTTATGCCATTTGACTTCCTCCTGTAAATTGGGTGTTTCCTCAAGTTGCTTTCTCCTCCTCAGTATTTTGTTCTAGATAGTTTTCTGACAACCTATTTTTTTTTGTTCTTTTGCTTTTTTAAATGTTTCATAGTCTGCAAGTTACTTGTTCTATGTTCAGATTTGTCCCTCTTTACTTTATGAGTTCTGGGGTCTGAGATTTGCTTAGGAAGGTCTTTCTCACCCAGATATCAGAAAATTATTCTCCTGGATTTTCTTAAATTAATTTATGTATTTTACTTCTGTTTAGCTTTTTGATCCTTTTGTAATTTATACTATTACAGGGATCTAACTTAATGGTATTTTTTTTTCTAAATTAGTACCTGGGTGACTGCTTTTCTTGCTGCTGATGTGAAATGCTAAATTCTCATCTGCATACTCCTTTCTTGCTAAACAGCCTTCACCCTATTACTCAGTTTCTTCTTTTGTTAGTACCAAATATTTTAATTACACTGGCCCTAGATTCTGGACTATACTTTAATATTTAAACAAACAAGCTGTCTTTTGCTGTTCCTTGTCAAAATTTACTTGCCTGTTTATTTTTTTGTACATTTCCTTTTCCAGATGAATTATAGACTCAGCTTTTCAAATTTCATAACAATCCTCTTGGAATATAGGTTACAAATGTATAGAATTTTAGACTAATTTATGAAAACATTACCATCTTCCTAACATTTATATTTCTCATCTGGTCACCTGTTACCTCTCTTCATTTATTCAGGTTTTCTTTTACTTCCTTCAGTAAAATTTTGATGTTTTCTTCAGACAGGTTTTGCACATTTTCTGTTAGGTTTATTTAGTATTTATGGATTTTGTTGATATAGAGAATGAAGCTTTTTTTATTTTGTTTATTTGTTTGTATGCTGTATGATGGAGGTCACATTTTAATATGTGAGTATTCTCACATAGTCTTTTAATATGTGAGTATCCCATTATTGCAGCACCATTTGTTGAAATTTTTTGTTTGTCTTTTCTTTCTTTTGTTTACTTGTTTGTTTGTTTGTTTTTTTGGAAGTGTGTGGGCTGGGAGTCGAACCTGGGATTCCCGCAATGCAGGTAAGAATTCTACCACTGAACTACCCTCACATCCTGAGAATGAAGGTGTTTTCAACCCAAATTTTTGATTGATATTTGCTTAGGGCATGGAGTCTAATGATTTTTTTTTTATTGTATTATCATATATACAACTCATAACTTCAAGGTTCATCCACACTCTTTCCTCTTTATGGCTGAATAATAATTCTGTGTTGCTTCTTATGAAATGGAGCTCGAAGGATATTAAGGAATGACGAGAAAGAAAGAAAGAGACAGACGGGATCGGGGAGTCTGTAGCTCAGCGATAACAGACCACAGACTTCAGACTTCAGACAATTTTATTCTTAACCAGATCCTGCTTATATACTGCAGGATGACAATAGGCATGCATGCATTTCCTGAGGGAACAAAGTTTTTATCTCTCAGTGTTCTTCCTTCATACTTAAAATAACTATTTGGGGTAAACAAACATTCTCTTCCTCTCAGACTGTTCTACATAAATCAGATAACATAAAGTAGTTTACTGTTGCCACCACCCTGATGCCATCTACTCCCAACTAGTTCTGCAGGTCTTATGTTAATCCTATCCGCTACAATTCCATTGTGTGTGTGTGTGTGTGTGTGTGTGTGTATCACATTTTGTTTATCTGTTCGTTGTTGATGGACACTTGGTGGGTTGCTTCCTCCTTTTGGCATTATTGGTGTTCAAATTTCTACTCAAGTCCCTGCTTTCAATTCTGTTGGATATGTGCCCAAAATTGAATAGCCAGGTAATAATGTGTTCATCTTCCTGAGGAACTGCTGAACTGTTTTCAATGGCAGCTTCACCACTTTACAGTACCACCAACAATATGTAAGAGCGCCTTTTATCTTTAAATGTTACATTTCTGGAATTGGAATTTTTTTAACATTAGACATATTTATTACAAAGTGTTTTTTAACAGCTGTTACTACATCAACTTTATAAATGATGGGATCTTAAATTCCAGAAAATATTGTGTGTGTGAAAATATGTGTAGGAGATATCATTTGGGACTTCCAAGCCTTTTGGAGATCTAGAATACATTTTATGAAATTCTGCTTCCAATGTCTTCACCATGAGTTCAGTGAATTTAAGATCCCTTTGATCTTTGGCTCCTGCATATGTCCACGATGTCAGAGTGTCAACCATGTCAGCCAAGCACAAAACCCAGCCCCTTCACTGTTCTCATAAAACATAGGTCACACCAAACGTTGTGAATTTAGGCTCATAGGTGAGGGTTATTTGCAGGAGCAGCAGCACCCACCGTCTCATCACCGCTGCTCCACCCTTAACTCCCTTCCTATCTTATACATCCAGCTCAGTTTGGATATCATTTGAGATCTCATTGTCCCTTCTAAGCCCAGTTGAGTATCATCTTTTAAAAATAATGAAAACAGTTTTCTCCACTTCCTTACACATCAGGGATTTGTATTTCAATATATTCTTATTTATGGTGAATGATTATGGTAGGAAAAAAAGCTGGAAAAATAGGTATGCGGATGTTATTTTTTTTGTCATGTGGAGCAAAGAGCACACAACCTAAAAAGTGTTTATTGCATGGAGACAGTTGAAGGCCTTTTAAATCCTTGAGAAACAAAATTTAAATGTTATTGCCGTACAACCTAGAATGAATATCTGAATGTAAACTTTTTGTGAATAACATTACATTCTGAATGTTTCATCTTTACAGAATTGGGTAGTAGGTGATACATTACTCGAAGACAAACCTTAATGGTAAAACACCGTATGTATACAATCGTTCATGCAGTTTAGAGCTGTACCTATTTAAAATTAAAATTTAAAATCGGTTTGCAGTTGCTTCTTACTGTGAATCTGCAGATAACTTAAATTTTCTCCACTTGTCATATTCTAGCTAAATGGAGCAGAATATAAATAAAAAGAATCCACAATTGAAATGACCTCTATTTCCTATATGTATTTATTAAAAACAAAATTTCATGGAAAATAAGGTGTATGGGTAAGGTTCATTCCTCCCAAATAATTATAGCTTACCTAACTCAGTAGCTAAAAGAGTGTGTCTCTTTCCCATTATCACTCCTGGTCTTACAGTGACACTATTCACTAATTCATTTTGGGTACAAAGTGAAATCTATCCCCATCCACTGCCCCATGAATGAGTGTATTAGAGTTAGTTAGTACAAGATCTCATTAAATGATATAAAGAAAAAAAGAGGAAAAAAGTAAAGAAAGACACAAGAGGCACAAAGTTCCATTTAAATACTTAAGATTGAGTTAAATGGTCATGAAACTTTACATTGTGCATACTGCCAAACTGCAAATCTGCTTATTCTAGAAAGTGGTTTGAAGTATAAAGATCATGGCTAACATGTTCGTCATAAAAATTCATTAATCTTGAATGAGAGCACTCCCGGGACTGTGAGCTGGAACTGTGACATCTCATTCGGTTTGTGTTTTCATGACTGTGTGAAGGCACAGGCTATTGATGGTCCAGCACGTGTATTTTCTTTACAATGCAGTTAAGTGTTTCACAGAGTGCTGTGGCTTTATTAGTTTTCATCTGGGAAGCTGAAGCTCAGTAGCTTTAGCAGAGACTTATTTAAAGAGATGACATGATAAAAACAACCTTGTGGCTACAGAAATTAATCAAGGGTTGTATCACTTAAAATGAACCGCCTTCATCTTCATTACACGTCAACCATACTGAAAATGTTTGTTAATGTGCCTGCCTGCAAAATAAATCCTGTAATTTTAGAATTGGCTCAATATCTGATCTGCTGTGACCCATCATCTGTTGTCTGTATAAAGACACACCTGAAAATTAATGTTTTCCCAGGTAATAAAGGAGAGCACCCACTGAGAGAGCTCCGGAATCCCTCGATGCCTCACCATAGAACTTGGAAGATTTATTTTCCAGTGTTGGAGAAATAGTAAAACTCTTAGGCCTATAATAGCTGATACAGTACAGCTCTCCAGAGGTGGAAATGATTAAACTTAGTCCAAGATAAACTTAATCCAATCCAAAAATAAACATCTCCCTTATGGGGAGGGGAGCGGTGTTAACTATTTTTGTCATATGTCAATACACAGCTTTCACTTGTAGGCCAATATAAATTTATCCCTGACCATGTATCAACCATCAGTTTACATTTTTACACTTTCGTCTGAGATCTTAGACCATTAACTACTGAATTTTGGGGTGTTTTTACTTACAGATCTTATCAAATTAGCTATCTGGCCTCCCTGTTTCACTTAGCACTGTCAGATGAAATATTTTAAACAAAAGCAGTTATTTAAAAGGCAAGATCATACCATCTTCTTAATTTTCTAATGGTTTAAGCAAAGTACCTGAAGACTTTTTAAACAGGGTGATTGATGACACTAAGTAGGAACTACATTGGTGTTTCTTAAAATTAATTGCTATATTTTGATTTATAGGATCTCCAAAGGTGGGTAAATGGTGCTAATGAACATGGCTTTGTGCTAGTGTCTTTTGGAGCTGGTGTCAAGTATTTGTCAGAAGACATTGCTAGCAAACTGGCGGGAGCTCTAGCAAGGTTGCCTCAAAAAGTAATTTGGAGGTAAGGTAAATGATTCAGAATATTTCTTTGCTATTGATTTTCAGTACCTCTTTGTTTAGCTTGTAGCATAATGCATTGATTCCCTGTCTAAGTAACAGGATTCTCCTGACTTTTCATTTTACTTCTTAGTGTATTGAAATGTAGGGATAAATTTACAAGACTCTGTGATGGATGAAAAGGCAACTGGCATAAAGCTTAAAAAAGAAGATATGATTAGGAATGATTTATCCTTCTATGGGATGCATTTTAGGTTAATCTTGGCTCTCAACCCTGATTTACTGTTCTGTCATTATTTATTATTTTTTTCAGCTTAGTTTTAATTGTGTGTTTTTCAATATACTCCTTCAAATCAGTTTTGGAATGAGGTAGAGCATGATAGGTGAAAAATAAATAGGTAAAATATTTCATAGACCCTTTGTGAACCCCCACTTTGTCTTATTTGCAAATGTTTCCAAATTATTTTGTCTAGAAAAATAGGCCCCTAAAACACAACTAACTGGCTAATATTGTTAAAACAAGTCACATAGATTGACCTCAGCATCCTTTGGAAGAACTGTAAAATGCATGTCTCTGGAATTTATGACCACTGTTTTAAAATAGATCCCAATCACCTTATTTAACATTTATTTATTTAATGTGTGCCACCACCGTTAACTGTGAGTAACATCGGACCCACAGTGTCTACCACAATTTGAAAAATAAATCTCTTAAGCCATTACTAATAAGTTGAGTAATGGGGCTTTTCCTTTATGACCACTATGTAAAGATTAGCTCCCAACTTTCCTCTCCAAACTATTAAATTGTACATATTTTATTCTAACCTTTCTGAACTTTCTCCCTTTGGATTCTAGTCCGGTTGGATTTCCCCGATTAGGCTTAACCTAGAAATCATCCCTTCAGGTTTATATAGGGCTGTTTATATTTGCTTAGTTCAGACCATTTGTTAAATATCTTTGTGGCATATCTTTTAAAGATCAAAACAGGAAACGGCCTAATTATGTCTTTTGCCCCATGGCACTCTTATTTCTCTAGGGCTGAGAGAGAGCCAGAGTATCGTCATCTTTCTTTCAATACTTGCACCTTCTCTGAGTGTCAAGGATTGGAGTTTATTGTCCACCCAGTGCTGCCTTTCCTGACCCTGGGTGGCCTCGCTTCCGTGCACTGGCTGGGAATGACTTTCTATCATAGGTTTATTGGTTTGACTTTTCCCCATCTCTGGGTATAGATGCGAGTAGCTGGTAGAAATTGGTCTCAGTATAAGCAAGTTGTGTTTTATGTATGACTCACCCAATGAAAGTGTGAAAATGAAACTTAATTTTTGTTGCTACTAAAGTATGTTTACATTTTTAAGACTGTGGCTAAAAAAGACCATACAACATTTATTTTAAATCTAATAATTTAAGCAAAGAGTCCATACTATGGGTGAAGTTTTATTTTTCAAAGATTTGTCTGATGTGTATTCTAGGTTTTCTGGAACGAAACCAAAGAATCTAGGAAACAACACTAAGCTCATAGAATGGTTACCACAAAACGATCTGCTTGGTGAGTTGGTGATGTGTTTGGCATTTATTTGAGTTTTGGGCTTTAATTGTGTGAGCATCAATTTTGTGTGAGTAGTTTATGTTTTCCAATTCTTACATTTTAGAACAACAACTCAAATTTTTGAAATTGTTCTAAAATAATTGTTGTTCTGAAATAATGATTGTTGTTCTAAAATAATTTTCAAATTATTGAAAAATAACTTGTAAAATGTAAACATTTGGGCTTATAAATGAAAGTATTCATATATAAAATTTTTGAACTCTTCAATTTTAATTATCTAGAAAATATATACTTATATTGTATAAATTAGCAGAGAATAAAGTCATACCTGTTGAAGATAATCAGGTGAAGACAGTAAAATTAATACAGTGAAAATATAGATTTGTATTATAGTTTTATTACAGATGTGTTTGAGAATTCAGAATAATTACACTTGTTAAAAATTTGTTTGAAACGGAAATTTCCTCTTAAATCATCTATTGTTTTTGATGCACTTAATTTTTTTGATTATAGTATTATCACATAATCCAAAAATTCAAACTCAAAATTAAAATAACATTTCTCATATGCATAACTTTTAAGTATATTGACCCTTAATAATTTAACACTATGTTCAATAATAAATATAAGTTGTGTTTTATTCTTTAATTTTCTAGGAAAACATGTTACCATATATCTTTTAGTATGTTATTTATTAAGGAATTTATTGAAAGGTTATTGATTTCAGCAATCTTGACCATTGTTCTTTCAATAATACTAACATCTAAGATATGTAAAACTGGCTTTAAAATTTAAATTATACTAAAAAATTAGACTTTTAAAAACATTTTCTAGAAGCTACAATGATCCCCCTGAAAACTACCGAATTGCGTTTTTCAAAACCAAATAGTGAATTTTAAAACTTTTTATGTAATTCCTTTTCATCTAGTTCATTATAAATATTCTATAAATGATAAAACCGAGACAGAAAAAGCAAGCCAGTTCACCTTTCTTGACCTTTGTATTATTTCTTTTTTTTTTCTCAATTTTTACTGTTGTGACTTCAGAACACAAAGGTAGAGAAAGAAGTAAGCAATTTAAGTGAGGTATCCTGACTGCCAGCTAGCTTAGTACAGTGTGAACCCACTATCAGTGAACACCTGCGCTTCATTCATTTTTTTAAAGCTGTGAAGCCCGACAGTAAGCTGTGGAGTCATCCTCGCTGAGCACTCGCCCACGCCCCGCCTCAGAATCTCAGCTCTCTTCCTTTTCTGACATTAGCGCCCTTTTTAGTGTGGGTACTTTTTATATTATTTTATTTATTTATTTGTAGCTGTGGTCAAATATACAAAACATAAAAATTATTTTAACCGTTTGAAGTGGAAAATTCTTTGACATTAAGTGCTTTGACAATACCATGTAACATCCACTGCTGTCTATTTCCAGACTATGTTTATCATCCCAAACCAAAACTCATACCCATTTAATACTAACTCTCTATTTACCCCTTTTCCATCCTTGGTAACCACTATTCTACATTCTGCCTCCATGAATTTGCTTATTCTAAGTATTTCATACAAGAGAAATCATACAGTATTTGTCTTTTGGTGTCTAAGTTTATTTCACTTAATGTGATGTCTTCAGAGTTCATCCATGTTGTTGCACTTCACTTCTTTTTCCCGCTAAGTAACATTGTATTTTATGGATACACCACATTTCATTTAGCCATTCATCTGTTGGTGAACACTCGGATTGCTTCCATTTTTTGGCTATCAGGAATATCGGTGCACAAATAATATTCGAGTCCCTGCCTTCAGTTCTTTGGAGAATACCTAAGGAATAGAA
Source organism: Myrmecophaga tridactyla (assembly GCA_004026745.1). NCBI lineage: Eukaryota > Metazoa > Chordata > Mammalia > Pilosa > Myrmecophagidae > Myrmecophaga > Myrmecophaga tridactyla. The sequence goes on along the minus strand of PVIY010023685.1, from coordinate 6,440 downwards.
TTGCCAGGTCATATACTAATTCCATGTTTAACTTTCCGAGGAACCACCAAGCTGTTTTCCGTAGTAGCTATGCCATCTTACCTGCCCATCAACAATGAATGGGAGTTCCTGCTTCTCCGAATCCTCTCTAATACTTGTTTTTTTTTCAGTTTTTTTTTTCTTTTTAATAGTAGTTATCTTAATGGATGTGAATTGTTTCTCATCGTGGTTTTAATTTGCATTTTTAATGGATACTCATGTTGAGTATCTTTTCATATACTTGCTGGCCATTTGAATTTCTTCTTTGGAAAAATGTTCAGATCCTTGGCCCATTTTTAATATATCCTGGATATTAAATACGTTTCATATACATGATCTCCAAATATTTTATCCGATTCGGTAGGTTCTCTTTTCATTTTCTTGTTAATGCCCTTCGATGCACACCATTTCTAAATTTTGATGAAGTCCATTTTATCTATTTTTCCTTTGTTGCTTGTGTTTCTGGTATAAAATGTAAAAATCCAATGTCTACTACAAGGTCCTGAAGATATTTCCCTATGTTTCCTCGTAATAGTTCTGTAGTATTAGTTTTTGATCCATTTTGAATTAATTTTGTATGTGGTGCAAAGTAGATACCCACATTGTGTTAGTTAGATTCAGTTGTCAACTTGGCCAGGTGAGCATACCTAGTCTTGTTGCTGCGGACATAAGCCAACGGTACTTGAACCTCATCTGTTGCCAATTACATCTGCAGTCGGCTAGGAGGCGTGTCTGCTGCAATGAGTGATGTTTGGCTTAATTGGCTGGTGCTTAAATAAGAGAACGCAACGTAGCACAGCCTAAGCAGCTCAGCATTCCTCATCTCAGCACTAGCAGCTCAGCCCAGGCCTTTGGAGATGCAGAAATAAGTCACCCCGGGGAAAGTTGTTGGAACCCAGGGGCCTGGAGAGAAGACCAGCAGAGACCATCCTGTGCCTTCCACGTAAGAAAGAACCTCAGTGGAAAGTTAGCTGCCTTTCCTCTGAAGAACCAACAAAATATATCCCCTTTTATTAAAAGCCAATCCGTCTCTGGTGTGTCGCATTCCGGCAGCTAGCAAACTAGAACACACATTGATTCTTTTGCGCGTATATTTCCAGTTCTCTCAGCACCATTAGGTTCTTTTTCAAGGTTGTTTTGGCTATTTGGGGCCACTTACAGTTTCATATGAATTTGAAGATTAGCTTTTCCATTTCTGCCATGAAAGGGTGCTGGAATTTTGATGAGGATTGCATTGAAGTCATAGATCACTTCAGGCAGTATTGACACTTTTAACAATCTTAAGTCTTTCAATCCATGAGCACAGGATATCTTTCCATTTGGTTGATCTTCTTTAATTATTTCAGCAATATTTTGTAGTTTTCAGTGTACAAGTTTTTCATCTACTGGTTTAATTTATTCCTACGTATTTTATGCTTTTACACACTATTCTAAATGGAACTGTTTCCTAGATTTCCTTCTCAGATGGTTTATTATTGGTGTGTGAACCCACTAGACTTCTGCATGTTTGTCTTGTATCCTGCAACTTGGCTGAATTCTTTCTTGAGTTCTAGTTTTCTTGTGGAGTCTTTGGAATTTTATGTAAATAGGATCATGTCATCTGCAGAAAGAAATAATTCAGCTTCTTCCTTTCCAATTTGGATCTTTTATTTCTTTTTCTTTCGGGCTAAAACTTCCAGTACAGTGTTGAATAACAGGGGTGACAGTGAGCATCCTTGCCTTCTTTCTGATTTTGGAAACATTTTGCACCGAGTATATTTGCTGTGGGTTTTTCATAAAACCCTTCTCTCATATTGAGAAGCATCCTAGTGCCCTTTTTTTTTTTTAATTTTTTTAATTTGCATATGGGCAGGAGGCACCAGGGATCGAACTCCAGACCTCCAGCACGGCAGGTCGGAGCCCTGCCTGCTGAGCCATGGCAGCCGCCCTATAGTGCCCTTTTAAACTCCAGGCATGACCTTTGTGAGTCCTCTAATGGCTTCTAAGCCATGATCAGTAGGTTCTTCAAGGATGGGAAATAGGAACAAAACCAGTAGCTTCCATCTGCTGCTCTGTTACATGCAGTGCTTTTATAACTGACCCAGACTGGGCTTGCTGATAAGGTTTTCTTCAAAGAAAGCATTCTGCTGCTAAAAGAAAATTTGAAATCCAGTGCTGGGCAATATGTTGGAACAGTTCCTTCACTTGGGCTCCTGAGTCTGTGAAGCACCTGTGGGTAAAAGTTAGCTACTGAGTGACCGATCCTCCTGGTTGTTGGGGTGTGGGGGGCTCTGGAACCCAACCAAGTAGGTAGTTCACACTCATACTCATAGTCGCTTTTGTATCTGGGACACATATATCTAAAGGACTTGTATTTTGCAAACCATAATTCAATTCTGGCTATACAATGATTTTTCTAAGTGCAGTATTTCTTTTTCTAACACTTCTTATGGAAATATTTGAATCCCTTTTATGAAACAGGATGCTCGTTGGCAGATCTGGGGTTTGGATGCATCATCAGTGGTTTTCTTTTTTATTCTTATGACAATTAGGTATTGCATGATATCCATCTTTAACAACTACATTTTGTAAGTGTCGGTCCCTATTTGTTGGCATATCTGAAGTATAAAACAAGACCATAGAATTGTAATACATGGATAACATCACTTGAATATTGTAAATAGCTCTTGCTGTACTGTGTTTCTCCTCAGATAAACACATAAAGTCTTCATGGACTTCCTGGAATCCAGTCCCACATTTTGTATATATATAAATATTTTCCTAAATGTTTTTTACTTTGATTTGGATAAAGGCTTGAGTACCCAGAAAGTAGCTGCCATTCTTTAGTAGGTTGCACTCTGGTTTTGTTGCCTATTTTTGCTTTCACTGATTTATTGATTATGGTCACTTATGTTAATTTTTTTACTGATGTTAATTTTTGACAGCAAGTGGTAATATCATACTTAAAGTTAAAAATTTCAACAACTAAAGGTGACTTTTAATTGATATATACAAATCAGATAATTATATATGAAACAAACATTTTAGCTGGTATATTGTGGAAACTAGTAAAATTATGTCTTTAAATATCCCATACTCGAAATGCATGTTTATTCTAATGTTAATTTTAAAGAAGTTTCTGGAAAAAGTCTTTCCCCTGGAGTAATCATCAGTGTTGTAAGTTGTTTTATTTTTCATCCTTTTTAGGGCATTCAAACATTAAAGCCTTCCTGAGCCATGGTGGTTTGAACAGTATTTTTGAAACTATGTATCATGGCATACCTGTAGTGGGAATCCCACTCTTTGGAGACCATTATGATGCTATGGTCCGGGTACAAGCAAAAGGCATGGGGATATTGCTAGAATGGAAGACAGTAACTGAAGGAGAGCTATATGAAGCACTGGTCAAAGTTATCAATAATCCCAGGTAAGGTTTCAGTTAATGTTAAAGCAGATAAAATATATATGGCATAGTATATTGTCAGTAACTTATCAATAAGCCAATTATAAAAGTATCCTTTAGGCTTCTGTGTATAATGCCTCATGCATGCTTTCTGTAATTCAGAAACTTAAAAGTAGCAGTCGTTTGGCCAGCCATGTTATGACCTTTGTATTATCCTGCTATGATTTACCATACCTAAGTAGAAATTGTAATGGGAATGATCACTGAGTACCTACAATTTATCAAATGTTGTGTCCTTTATCTCATTTTAATACTCATACTAACCATATACCACTGTCTTCATTATCTACACTATAGAAATGAGGAATTTGAAACTCAGAGAACTTGTGTAATTTGTCTGCAGTTACACAGCTATTGGAGTAGAAATTTGAAGGCAAGTCTGTCTGATTCCAAAGCCTGTGTTCTTTGTACTTCCCGGTAGACCTGGTGCTGGGTTTTCTGAGCCCTGGGTATCCCTGATTTACTAAGGTGATGACTAATCAGAAATTTTAATTTACCTTATTTTCAAAATTCTTGTTAGGTCCTGAGTTTACCCAGTTAACAAATGGAGAGGAGGCTGGTATAGTTTTAAAACAAAATAGCTCTGGTAGTTTTAAGCTGTAAGTGCCCCAGAAAAAACATGTTCTTAAATTTAATAAAATCTGGAAAGTGCAGCCTGGTAACTTATAGTAAAATGCAAGAAAAATGGGATAAACTGAAAATTGATCTCGTGGGCACAACAAAACCAGAAATTGATGGTTTGGAAAATTGTGAACCTTTGGAAATTGAATATCCAGAGAACAGTGCTCCATGTGAGGGTTTAACTGAGCATGACCAGTCAGCAATTTCATTGCAAATCTGGATTGGAAATACAGTTATCCAAGAAGGATTTGTGGAAAAAGTTCTTTGTCTGATGGTTTGGACCCTTGCATACTACATGCACAACTGACATATTTTTTTGTGAGATCTGTGTGAATGGGACTCTGCCAACCTAGATTAAAAGGGTGAGAAAGGGAAGAAATTAAAGGAACAATGACTTCAAGGTCAGAACCCTGGAAGCTGAGTTCTGAACTGAAGAGACAGCTTCTCTGGCCAAGAGAGTGTTTGGAAAGGGTCAGTCTGTCATGTGCTTGGAGAGGACTGGCCTTCTGCCCCATTGTTCCAGAGGAGTGCTGTCAGCTCATAGCTATCAGAGGGTGGCGCCCGTGTCCTGGGGATTGCAGAAAGCCTGGCCACCATGCTGATGCTTGAAGAGGGTGAAGTCCTCTCCCCAGTGTTCCGGGAGCTCATGACCTCTGCACCAGTACTTGGGAGGGCTAGTGCTGCTGCTTCATCAGGCCTGGAGGATACGACATTGTTCCATAAACTACTCTCAGAACTTGAAATCTAATGGTGTGTGCCTTGTAGCATTTCAGAATTGTTTGGGACTAGTGACCTGTTTTCCCTCTAATTTCTCCCTATGGAAATGGAAATGTGTAACCAATGTCTGTCCTTCCTTTGTGTATTAGAAGCAGACTAATTTTGATTTTGATAAGACTTATACTTAGTATTATTACTGAAATGACTTAAGGCTTTGGGGATACTGTGATGGGATGAATATATTTTTCATATAGAAAGAACATATCTTTTGGGGGTTCATAGGGCTGTGGGGTGTGGTGAGAAAGAACTTGTCTTTGAGGGGTTCAGAGGGTGGAGTATAGTGGTTTAAAGCCATGTTTAAAGCCAGAAAAAAACATGTTCTTATGCTTGTAAATGTAATTCATTGTAAGTGGAAACTTCTGATGAGCTTACTTCAGTTAAGGTGTTAGCCAACCCAGTCAGGATGGATTTTAATCCTATTACTGGGGTCTTTTATAAATGGAATGAACTCATGCATGAAAGAGAAAGCCACAAGAAGAAGAAGCTGAAAAAGAACGCTGTAGAAAAAAAAGAGATCAGTAGACGCTGCTGTGTGATTTCCCACGTGATCAGCTAAGGTCCAAGGGTTACCAGTGTCGGTTCCAGTCACTAAAGTGTTGGTGGAAAAGCATCACCTAAAGATGCATTGATTTAGATACTTTCCCTTTCTCAAAACTGTAAGCTAATAAGTTCTGTTTAAGCCAACCCATTTCATGGTATTTTCTTGGAGTACTCTAGGTAGCTAAAACAGTAGCACTTTGGTCCATCTTTAGGCATGTTATCTAATTTATCTTGTATTTCAAATGACACTAAGGCTTTGAAGATTGTGAAGTTTTCTATTTATACCTGGGAAATATGGCTTAACAGTGGATTAGGGTACACTGTCATTGTCCTAAGAACAACCAATAATATAAAAAATTCTCATATAAAATGATGCAGCTTTCACGTAAAAGGCTGCATTCACCCATACTGCAGGTTCATTATGCTGTATTTATGTGGGCTCAGGGGAGGCCTTCCTGCTGGCCCCATAAAGGAGCCAGTATCTTCGTCACAACTCTGGCACATGGAGCAATAAATTCTGTCCCGGCATATCTGAGTATATCCCTTCTTCTGTTTTCTGTAGTTTTTTTTTTTTTGAAGCCTAGTACTTTTCAGACCATGTGGGTTTTTTTAATGTTATGCATCATACAAGCTTTTTTTTTTTTTTTTTTACGGTGGTGCATGGTCCAGTTAACGAACCCAGGTCTCCCGCATGCAGTGGGCGAGAATTCTACCACTGAACTACCCTTGCTCCACCCCATACAGGCTTTTTAAGGAAGGCTTGTAAAATGCAATGCTAAATTAGATTTTGAGGGGAAACAGTTGTAGAGCTACTGAGATAGGTCAGTTTGGGAGAAAAGAGCAAAAAGCTTGCTTGTCCACAGTTAGCCAGCCCAGTAGTGAGCTATGAGGTATGAGCCAGGCCCAGTCAAGAGGGAGAGCCCTTTATAACGTTACATTAGACAGCAATTAAATCCAGACTATACAGTTTTGCAATGTGGCTAAGTACTTAATTTCAGAAATTATTTTTATTTTGTTCAGTGAATAAATTTATAAATATTGA